>JADRCD010195094.1:7830-26571 GCA_019843815.1 Montemys delectorum | reverse complement strand
TCTTTCTTTCTTTCTTTCTTTCTTTCTTTCTTTCTTTCTTTCTTTCTTTCTTTCCTTCCTTCATCCTTCCTTCCTTCCCTCCTTTCTTTTTGAAACTTTAAAAATCAAAAGCAATGCATTCCAAGTCCTAAAAACCCAACCTATCATACTGTACCCAGTATGCAATAGTTGAAGGAGAAAGAAAATCTTTCCGTGATCTAAATACACTAAAACAATTCATACCCAGCAAGCCAACCATAAACAAAATATGGAAAGAAATACACTGGACTGAAGAGAAAAATAAGCATAGCCAAAAAAAACAAAAAAAAACAAAAAAACCTTTTGAGAGTATGACTAAAAACACACACAGGAAAAAAAACCAGTTTAATTAACAAACAACTTTCGAAAATAATTTCAAATATTAGTGGCCTCTCTTCTCCAATCAAAACCCACCAGCTGAATGTATGGGTTAAGAAACAAACTGCATCTTTCTGTTGTCTACAAGAAACTCATATTAGCTTTAAAGATAGGCACTACCTGAAGGTGAAAAGATGAAAAAAAGCATTGAAGTCAGATGGGGCCAGGAAGCAAGCCAATGTAAGCGGGCGTTGCTATCCTAAGATCTGACAAAATAGATTTCAAACTAACACCCATCAGAAGATTGAAACAGTTACACTTCATTCCAATCAAGGAAACGATTAACCAAGAGGACATTACTATTATAAACATGTGTGCTCCAAACTCTTGTGCACTCAATTTCATAAGAAGCATGTTACTGAACACAGATTAATATTAACCCATTAATAGGTGATTTCAGTGCCACACTTTCTCCAATAGGAAGATCATCTGGACAACAAAAAAATAAATAAACAAACAAAACCCAAACAGAAACATCAGAATTAAATGATATCATACATCAAATATTCCATTTAATTCTTAAAAAAAAAAACCTACAGAATATTTCACCAAAACATCCAAGAAGCTAATTAGCAGCTTATGGAAGCTTGTCTGAAATAGACCACATCTGGGGACACCAAACAAATTTTTAAAAATTTCACAAAAACCGAAAAAATAAAAACCCTCCATATATCCTATCTGACCACATGAAATAAAACTTAAAACCAATGGAAACAAATCTATAATAAGTCCATAAACTCATGGGGGTTAAATAACTGATTATTGAATGATAAATGGGTTAAAGGAGAAATCAAGAAATAAATAAAATAAATCCCTGGAACTACATAAAAATGAAAGCACATCCCACAAAACCCTTGAAACACATATAAAGCACTCTCATGGGGGGGGGGTGATTTATAGCTCTAGTGTCGACATTAAAAAATAAGAAAGAGAACACTTATATGTCTTAGCGATGCCATTGAAGAATTTGGAAAAACAAGGAAAAATCAAACTCAAAACCAATAGATGAGAAGAAATAATAAAAATTAGACCAGAAGCCAGTAAAATTAAAAGAAAACATTAAAACTCAAACAAACAAATAAAAAAAAACAAATTTAAGAGCTTGTCCTTTGAGAAGATAATCAAGATCAAGAGGCTTTTGGTGCAACCAATTAAAAGAAAGAGATTATCCAAATGAGCAAAATCAGAAATGAACAGGGAAACATTACAACAGACACCACAGAAATTCAGAATATTAAAATAGAATGAAATACTTTAAAAATCTGTACTCCATTATGTTTGGTAAACCTTTTGAAAGAAAAGACTAATTTCTAGACTCATCCAAACCATTAAAGTTATATGAGGAAGATATAAATAACCTAAGCAAACCCATAATAAATGGAAAAATTAAAACAGTGGTAAAAAGCCTTCTGCTAAATAAAAAGAAAGTCCAGGCACAGACTGACTCATAGCAGAATTCTAGCAGACGTTCAGAGGTCTATCAACAATATTTTAAAAGTGAAAACACAAGGACCACTTCCAAAAACCTTATTTGAGGTATTATTCTAATATCAAAACTGGTTGCTGATACAACAATAACAAAAAATAAGACCTTAAAGCTAATATTCCTGATGAACATAGATAAAAAAATCCTCAATTAAATACTTGCAAATTGAACACAAGCACATACCAAAAGATTATTAAGTTGATTTTATTTCCAAGATGCAGGTATGGCTAAACATCCTTGAGTCAATACATCTATTAAATCACATAAATAGATTTAAAGACAAAAGTAACATCATCAATACATGCAGAAAATGCCTTTGAAAAATTCAACATGCTTTCATGATCAAAGTCCCAGAAAGTGTAGTGTCTCAACATAATAAGTATCTTTGAAAAAGCCTTAAAGGGGGCTGGAGATATGGCACATCATTTAACAGACTTGGTTGCTTTGCAGAGGACCTGGGCTTGATTTCCAGCATACACAGGGTAGCTTACAACCCTCTGTAATGCCAGTTCCAGGGAATCTAGTGCCCTCTTCTGCCCTCTGCTAGCCAAGCCACTATGCATGTGGCATGCACACATATTTGCAGGCAAAAAAGCCATACACATAGAATAAAATAATATTAAAAAATTACGCTATCTGAGCTGACAATGCCCCAAGAATCATAAACTGCCTAACAACAAGCCTAATACCAAACAGGAGAAACCCTCTTTTGCGTTGTGAGTTAGGAGAGTTCAAGAGACTTCTCAAACTTTATAGGCTAGTTCTGTTGTCTCTGATTGCCTCTGAGAGGTAGTTTCTGTTTTAGAGTATTGCTTTAAAATGTTATAATAGCTATCCTCATTGGAGTAAAGTTTTTTTGTAATGTGGTTGTTGTTTTCCTTAATTGCTAATGAAGTTAACTATGTTTTTATATGCCCATTGACCATTTATATAATTCCAAAGCACAAATAGTTCTTCAACTTCTTTTTCCCCAGTTCTCAGTCACACTGTCTATCCCTCTACTGTCACATTGTGAGAATGATTTATTGTTGGAATAGTTAGACATCAGGTCCTTATACAACATAGGAAAGGAGTATGCCATTCCTTGGAGTTGTATCAACTTTAGACATGGTTTCCTGATGCAGCTTAAAACACAGAACAGCTGTTTACTATGCATGTTTAGACCTGGTAATATTTCCAGTGATTATTCTAACATACAGAAGCAGGTTAGTGAGAAGAACTAGGACAAAGAGATCGTTCCATGTATTCCTCAGTCATCTCATGTCATTTGACCATGTGCTCAAAGCAGGAATTGAGATAACTAGTCTAGCATCATTTCATTTAGTAAGTAAATATAATTATACATGAGCAGTATGCTTAACGTGTAAGATAGCTCTACTTAATACAGGGAAAAATACAGGACTATAATGGCGTAGTATTTGCAACTTAGTGGCAGGGGAGGATTCCAAAGAGTGTTACCTGAATGGGAAAAAAGGTTATGTTTATTCTGGCAAGGTTGGAGAACTATGGAAACAATAATAGGCAGAGGCTATTATAGCAGAAAAATACATTACAGAAAAGAATGTACAGGAAAAGAGGAGAAGTAAACAGAACCACAGAGACTATAAGTTTATCTCACATTTAGAAAACAGCAGAAGAGCCAACACAGGCTGAGCTGGTTATATTGTCCAAGTGATGTTGATTCTGTGGGAACAATGAACGTCTTCTTTCCTGATATGACATCACTCCATCCCTCGTGCCAGGTTTAATCAAGTACATCTACAACGTCTATATAAATCCCTCTTTATTTCTACAAGCTGTCTTGAGCTATATGACTTGAAATAGATGATAGCCCCTCCGAATGTGAAGACCATTTTATTGCCCCCCTTCTTTGTCATACTTGCTATATCTGAGGGTGGGATAAAATGACACTGAAAATTTTTTACAGATGGGAAAGCTCAGCATGACTTCTACAAAAGAAGTAAGCAGTCTAATTACTTATACGTCACATTCATTGAAATGGGTTAAACTATATCTGAGGAAGGCCATAAATTCATGACTAAATATTTAATTTATTAATTAAAATATTTTAATTCTAGTTAGCATCTAAATAACATGCCTTTATAAATATTTTATCGGTTGATTACATTTTTAAGGCATACTATACTTTACTGAACTCAATAATAAATATCTGATAACAGGATCTTTCCTTTGTGCAGTGGTTGGTGGTTCCCATACAAACTACCAATTGCCTACCATGCAGAGAATATGTGACTGAAAAATGTATTTAATTGTTGAAAGATTTCAGTCAGACAGACATGGAGAGCCACTGTTGCTTCTGTGTGTATTCTGACTACCCCCAACTTCAGCTGGTGAAGTAGACACCTCTTTTCCTACTCATCATCTTCTACTTCAAGGGCTGGAGCTGTAGAGCTTTTATTGTTCTGCTCTGAATCTTGTTGGATGACATTAGCCCCAGCTGGATTCTTAAAAGGAAATTTCCCAGTGGGGCATTTTTTTTTTTTTTTTACCTGTGGTGAGAGGGAATGGAGGTAGAAAGACACAGTCCACTGGATAAAGACTTCTGCATCTCATAGTTCAAGTAAAATTTTCAAGAATTATCTTGCATATCTCTCAGGAGGTGCAGATAGTACCAAGGCTGAATGACCACAGAAATAATCTCAACAATGAATGGGCCCTCTCACTAAATGTTGATTTTTCAGTTCTCCTTTTCCTGTCTCTTCTCAATGTCTAAGATAATTTTCTAATTAAACATTATACATTTATATTCTTAGCTCTCTATTCCAGAAACCAGAATAATGCCCAAAGCATCCTCTCTCTGTTGTAAAATAATTCACAAATACCAGGGTAAGAAATCAAGCAATAAATGGTATCGTGTTACTTTCAGTCCTTTTTAGAAATTGCATTGGTTGAATAGTTTTATTCATTGTTGTGCTATTTTGACACAGTTGTATTTTAAGATAGAATAGTCATAAACCTTTACAATAATCTATTCTAGTAAATATCAAGCTATTTTTACTTGCTCATCATGATGATTAAATTAAACATTACATTGCATTCCTAAATCATAGGAACATATACATAAATGTATGCATGACTCTATTTGTATTTTTGTATGAAAGTGTGTGTGCATGTGTGTTTGAGTATATGTGTGTGTTGTATAGTTTCAGCATCTTCCCCTTTACATACTTTTTAGAGAATGTTTTAAATCCTTTCTTAAATGCTAAGTTCTTATGGTACAAGGACAGAAGGAGACAAGCCATAAAGAAAGATGAAGACGAATGTGCCTATGGCTCATTTCCTCTGTTAGGACTGGAATTATCAGAAATAATGTGAAATATGGGCAGAAATTGAAAAAAGAAAGAAAGCAATATGGTAAACAGAATGTAAGGAGATAGTATCATTGATAAAGGAGATTTAGTAGCGTGTAAGAGAACAAGGCTCTCGTTGTCTTAGTCTAAAAATGGCTAAGGGCCATACTCTGTGTGTTTTGTGAGCAGATGTCTCACTATGGAAAATGTTTATGTTTTAATGTAGGCACATTCAACAGTGTTATAGACTGGTGACCACACATCACTGAATTATATACTGTACAGGTTCAAGTGCCTATGATTAAAAGGGATTATGTATTTGATGGGACAATAGTCCCAGTTAATGGAATCAGCAGCATATTGATTCCTATTCCTGACGGAGGACTGGGAGTCTTTAATCAGCCAGAAGTTGAAGATTAAAAACATACATTCTACGCCTGTAAAATTAAGGAGGGTAAAATGCAATCATGTTTTATACAACAGACTATAGAACAGAAATGACGTCACAAAAGTAACAAAACAATTAAAAGAGAAAGGTTGCTATATATAACATGTTTTCCCAAAATATTCTAGTCTCAGTATTTTTTTTTTTAGTCTCAAAGTCTTAACAATTAAAAATATAAATACATTGAATTTTATAAAAAAAGAATAAGGGTAACTTTTTAAATTGAAAATAATTCTTTTCCCATATACAATGTCCCAATTGTAGTTTTCCCTCCCTCCACTCCTCTCAGTCCTTCCCCACCTCCCTTCCTTTTGCACCTCCTTTTTTTGTCTTTCATCAGAAAAGCACAGGCTTCTATGAGATAACAGCCAAGCATGACAAAATAAAACACAATAAGATGAAGCAAAAGCTTTCATATTGAAGTTGGACACAGCAACCCAACAGTAGGAAGAGAGTTCCAAGACCAGGTCGAAGAGGCAGAGACCCAGTCATTCTCATAGTCATTAGTCCCATGAAAATACCAAGCCAATAGCTATAATATATATGCAGAGGACCTGGTGCAGAACCGTGTATGTCCTGGGCTTCAGTCTCTGTGAGCTCATAGGTGCCTTGCTTAGTTTATTCAGAGGGCTGCGCTCTCCTGGTGTCTTCTCTCTCCTCTGACTCTTATGATCTTTCTGCCTCCTTTCTGATGAATTCCCTGAGTTTGTGGGGGGCGGGGAGGGATTTGATGGAAACCTCCGATTTAGTCTCTCTCTCTCTCTCTCTCTCTCTCTCTCTCTCTCTCTGGCCATGAGTCTCTGTATCTGTTCTCATCTGCTACTAGAGGAAGCTTCTCTGATGATGATTAGAGAAAGCATTGATCTATGAGTATAGCAAAATATCATCAGGAGTCATTTAATTGATAAGTATCATTGGCCAATGGTACTTGGTTTTATTCATTGGCTATCTATTCTTTCTTTGATTCTTGGTTACCCTAGCTGTGTTGGGTGTGTGTTCCTTCTTGTGTAGTGAACCTTAAGGCAAATCAGACATTGCTTGACTATTCTCACAAGTTCTATGCCACCATTGGCTTAGCCTATTTTGTAGCCAGGACAGAGTGTAGGTCAAAGGTTTGGTGGCTGGATTGGCATCCACATTTTTCAATAAATGCTTTTAAAAATTAAAAGATTAAAAAATTTTTGATGAGTTAATTTATGCTCTAATAGTGAAGAAAATATAATAACAATAATATACTAAACTGAAATATCTGAGCTTAAAATTGAATTTTAGTATGACATCACTAAAAGTGTCTAAAGTAAAAGAAATATTAAGGCAATTTTAACACATAAGAACTCTAATAACTCAGATAGGAGACTTTTTTGACAGGACACTCAGGAAATAACGACCACATTTTTAGGAAAATGGTAGTTTCAAATAAAAATTGCAAGATAAAACTGTGATATTTTTTGAGTAAGTTAACTTTTTTCCAAAGGGAAAATTATGAAGTAGAAATGAAACTTTAAAAAAACTAGATTATTATATAGTTCATTAAATTACAATGCCTACTCTAATGGCTTCATTTTAAAGCCATCCAAATCTTTTCAATCAAGCTTTTTCAAGGAAAAGTTCATTTTTTCCTATCAGATTAGTATGTAGTCTAAAGGATAGTCTAGACATTAATGATTATTACAAGTATTCAAAATTGCTTATCTTATTCATCAGGCATTTCACTTCCTTAAATATAAAGTGTAATTGAACCCAGGAACACTGACAAGTGTTAAAGGTCATGGTATCCACCGTTTACTCAGTATTGCACAATCGAGTTATGACTCTAAAATAAAGCTTGTTTCAAATGTGTGGACTCTTCAAACTATTCTATGTAAGACATTGAACTTACTACCTGGTTTAATTAAAAACCTCACTTTACACTGAGTCTAGCACCTCATCATGGATAAAAAAGAGATAAGGAGGTGTTCTATACTCTGATTTTGACATAGAGTCTAAAACATAGCTGCAGAAACATCATCATGGCAAAATAGGGGATGTGGTAAGTTCTCCAAAAAAGGTATAATCAGCTTATAGTGATGAATCCACCTGATACTAAGTGATTCTATTCTGCTCTGTCTCATTCTTCAACTGCAGGAAAAGCAGTCACTCACACTTCAATAAAGCACCTATAGCCCTGGTGAACATACTGCTGTTCTATTTTTCTCACGTGGACTCAAACCTGCACTAGGATGGGAGGCATGTCTGCCTAGTGATTATTATACACCTAGTACACAATACTTTGTCAGATTCATAAAGATTTCATGAATAAGTGAGCTTAGACTTGAACCAGGGCTTTGTTTATCCAAGTCTTCTGCAAGGATATGCTCACTACATCCTGTAGTTCTACTCTTCCATCCTCCCGACTGAGCTGCTGCCGTGACGGCTCAGACCGAAAACAGCTTTGCACTCATTGACGTCATCTTCCTCCTCTTCCTCCTCCTCCTTTACTCCTCCTCCTCTCCTCCCTCCTCTTCCTCCTCCTCCTCCTTCTGAACCATAGATGGAACCCTGGAGTTTCTTTATTACTTTAGTTTCACTCTGAATATATTTTTTTTAGCTATTGTAATCGATTTTTATGACAGCAATTACCCCACATAAAGGATGGAGTCCTTCACTGTTGAAAAGAGTCCATCTATTATCTATATTACAGAGAGCAAAGCAAGGCTTTGGAAATGTTTTCTTTAATTCACTATCATGGCAGATTCTTCACTGTGAGACCCATTCCTGGATCTACATGGGTTGGATAAAAGAAAATCATCAATGACAGAGTTGGTATTGCAGTCAGAATGCCCATTTCCCTCCCATGTGGACCAGACTGGTCTTCCTGATAAATAGAGATACAAAAATTCTCTATAAAATACTTTTGAATTAAGCTCACAATCAGCAAAAAAGACCATTTATCACCAATTTGGCTTCACTTCAGGGATTCAGGGATGGTTCACAAGAATGAGCCAGATGAATATAATTCTAATTCATCACATAAAGAGAGGAACCACATGATTATCTCAATGGATACATTTAAGGTCTTTGACAAAATATATCTGCTGATAAAATTCATGGAAAAATTAGGGATGGAGAGACCACATCTTAACATAATAAAAGCTACATATGAGAAAACGACAGTCAATTTCAGACTAATGAGAGAAAAAAAAAAACTCCAAAGTGTTTCCAGTTAGATCAGTAACGCAACAGGGGTGCTAAGTCTCTCCACTTCTATTCAAAGTCATGGTTCAAGACTTAGCTAGAACAAAACAAGAAAAAAAGAAAGTAAAAGGGATCAAAACAAGAAAAAGAACTAAAGTGTTCCATTTGCATATGATATGGTTTTATACATGACACCCCATGAGCTGCACTAAAACTCTTATGAGCTGATAAATAGTTCAGCAAAGAGGCCAGATCATAAAATCAACACATAAAAGTCAGTGACCTTCTTACATACCAATACAAACATACTGAAAAGGAAATTATGGAAATTATGCTATTCACAATACCTACAAAGATAAATAGTAAGTAAGTTTAGCAAATAATAGATAGATAGATAGATAACATATCTAAGGATAAAGTAATAAAATACCAAGAAAACAAAAACTTCTACAATGAAAACTTCAAGATACTAAAGGAAGAAACTAGAACACTCTAGAAGATGAAAAGATCAGCTCTCATGCTCATCGGTTAGAAGAGATTAATGTGAAAATAGCCATCCTGCCAAAAACAAGCTACTGTAATCTCAATACCAACCCATGAAAAAATCAGGGAACTTCACAAAAGAATTTAAGAGTCAGAGAAAGGGGAAGGGCTGTGAAACTCTATCTTCTAGGCAGGACACAATCATTGTGATCATGAAACCAGAGAGTTGTGGTCACCCAGCATGCAGAAGATTGGCTCTGCCAACAGTTAGCCATGAGTGTTGGAGGGACTCATGGGCCCTTATCACTTACTGGTGAACTATTGGCTCTGGATAGATGTTTTCTCCCAAAGGAGAAAACATCTTTAGTTTTGTACACTTTGTTGACTCTCATGAATAGTTGCAAACCCATGGTCACACAGATGAGCATAATTAAACTCAGTGGGTCACCAAACAAAACAGAGAGTCACAAATGTGGGATATTCATATATAATTAAGGGACTGAGAGGGTGTGAGGGAGATGGGGAGGATGGAACAGGGAATAATCAGAATGTACCATATACATTTATAAAACTGTAAGTGAGCAAAATGAATTAAAAGTAGAGAAGTCACTTTCTAGGAGCTGTGAGTACGGAATTCTCTCTGCCAAAGGACACTGATGATCACAATGGAATTATTGAATTTTCAGTGGTGTTTTTAAATAATACTTTTTAATATTTTCATTTATTATACATAAGTACACTGTAGCTGTCTTCAGATACACCAGATGAGGGTATCAGATCTCATCATGAATGGTTGTGAGCCACCATGTGGTTGCTGGAATTTGAACTCAGGAGCTTCAGAAGAGAAGTCGGTGCTCTTAACCGCTGAGTCATCTCACCAGCCCCCTTATATTTTTATTTTAATTAAACTATAGTTATATCATTTCCTCCTTTCCTTTGCCTTCCTTCTATACCTTCCTAGTTCTCTCTTTCTAATCCTTACATGCCTTCTCCTTTATTTCCTCTCAAATGAATGGCCTCTTTTCCTTTTGGTTGTTACATATATATACATATATATTTAAACACACATAAATATATAACTACAACCAGCTGAGTTTGTTTAATGTTGCATGTGCTTATATTATTTCAGGGCTGACCACTAGGGGGCTTATCCTTGGGGCAGACAAAGCTTCCTCTCTCTCTGCTGTCTTTAGTTACCTATAGTTTTCTGTCTGGGGGAGGGGCTTGAGATTTGCCCCTTCTACATTAGCAGGCCTATTAGTCTTGTCATTTCTTGAGTCTTGTTGAAGCAGTCACACTGTTGGATACTGTCACTCCCTCTCACTCCCTGTCACTTCTAAGAGAAACTGTCTCAAAGCAGATTACAGGTCTTCTGGTTCTTGTAGTCTTTCTGGCCCCTCCCACTTCCTTGATGTATCCCCGAGCCTTAAGTTCAGGATTTGTGTGGTAGATGTATCAGTGTGGGGCTGGGCACCTTGTAAATAGGTGTTCTCTGAATCTTGACTAGATGTGGTTTTCTGTGATAGTCCCAATCTGTTGCCAAGAAAGCTTCTTCAGTGAGGGTTGGGAGCTACACTTCTCTGGGAGTATAAGGGTCAGTATTTAGAATGCAGTTGGTAATCATGTTGGTCTGTTAAGAGACGGCATTAGGTTTTTTATGATCTATGACCTCACTAGACCCAAGGAGTTGTCTGGGATCTTAGGACCAGACATGGCTTCTTTCTGTTGAGAGGGCTTCAGGTACAATAGGAGAGCTGTTGGCCAGTGACAAGATGTGAGTGCTGCTTTTCCATCTTTAGAGATGCCACTTTGTTGGTTATTGTTGTGGTCCACAGGCATTGCACCTGGGTAGGAATATTGATTACTCCCCTCTTTTAGCATCTTGTATAGGGGCTTCTGGCTCTGTGAAAACTTCTTTTCAGTAGTCTTTGTTGATAGACATCATGATTGTTTCTACCTTCCCATCAGGAGGTGACGATTTCTAACTCCATGCTGGCCAGGTTCAGCAATTCCTAACAAATAGCATCTTTTGTAAATAGTGTCTCTGATTTATCCTATTCAATGCCATCTGAATCTGGGTGATGACAGGTCACACACACCTTTTTACTTGTTGTTGTTAAAACTACACAGCTATGTTTAAGTTAAAGATTATCTCAATTCAGTTGTCTAGAAAAATGGAAAATTAGAATGTGTGTGCTACTAAGTAATATGATTATACATATTAGAACCAATATATAAATAATTATTATACAGACCATCAGTAATAATAATAATGATAATAAAATAGGATAGCCAATAAATAGCTAGCTAAATTTTTATTATAAGTACATGGAGGGATCTATGGCTCCAGCTACATATATAGCAGAAGATTGCTTCATCTGGCATCAATGGGAGGGGAGGCCCTTGGTCCTGTGGAGGCTTGATGCCCCACTGTAGGGGGATGCTAGGTCTGTGAGGCAGGAGTGAGTGGGTGAAAAGAAGAGCACCCTCAGGAGGGCAGATGGGATCGGGGGGTTTATGGAGGGGAAACAAGGAAGGAAGACAACATTTGAAATATAAATAAAATAACCAATAAAAAAAGAAAAAAGTATCAACTATGATAAGTGAAATTAAGTATGGATATTAGTTTCCTGAGAAACAAAACTGATAGAGTAAATCTTTCCTCCTTAAAGGGGCTCTTAGCAAATGGTATTTTTTAATTAAAGAGATTTTTATTCTTTTATTTTTTCAAGACAGGGTTTCTCTGTGTAGCCTTGGCTGACCTGGAACTCACTCTGTAGACCAGGCTGGTCTCAAACTCAGAGATCTGCTTGCCTCTACACCTCAGAGTGCTGGAATTAAAAGTGTGTGCTACCACTTCCTGGCTGTTATTGTTTTCATGATCATTTAAATTATATTAGAAAAGCTGGTACCTTGAACGTGTTCCAGCGTTATCACACTATATGAAATTGAACAGTTTAATTTGATAAAGCATCATTAATTGTCTGGCACAATTAATTTTTAGATGAAAGATACGAAGTCAGCTCATCCAGAAGAAAGATACCATCTCTGAAACAGTAAACAACATTTGAGATTGTCTAACGGTGCTGAATTTTAAGAGAATAAAAGAGAAAGATTGATGCTTGAAAACAGTTTCAGTTTTGCTGTTTGGTTTCTCTGAAATGCCCCCCAAAGTGACTATGATGCCTGGTAGCCATGGCAATGCTTTGTGGGGCAGCCACAGGGCCCCAAGGGGCTTAACTATAGGAAGCTAGTCTAGCTGAAGCATCGCTTTTAAAAAGACCACCTATGTGGACAGCTTTCAGAAACTTCAAAGCCAAAGCCAAAAACCAAAACAAAACAAAACAAAAAACCAACCAAACAAAAAACCCTCCCCTGGGCAACATGCAACTGCCCATGAACAAATACGGAAAGTCTTTCTGCCCATGAACAAATACGGAAAGTCTTTCTAAGCCCTGTATTACTACTTCTTTTTAAAAAGACAGGATCCTTCTAAAGTAGCCCAGGCTATCCTGAAACTCTGGATCATCTTGACTCAGAGATGAAGACTTGGTATGTCTTTGGGGGACCCTGAGCTGCCTAAAACAGTAAAACACAGTATAAAATCAACTCTTCATGAAATGGTGTGCCTCTTGCTTCCTGCCAGTCCTGCCACCTCTGTCCCTAGACTACCCAGGTCTCCCAAATGTGTCTTATTCAGGGTAACACTTGTACTGACTTAAAAAAAACCCAGACTTTTCAATGGTGCAGTTTTTCACTGTGGTTAAAGATTTGAGGCCAGGCTTGGCCAAATACGGCTTGCCTGAGCTGAAGTCTCCTTGAGTGTTTGTGACGGGTTCTCTCATCAGTTTTTCCCAGATGCCAGGGACGGTAAAAAGAGGAGAGGACTTGAAGGTTATTAAAGGTCAAAGATAAAAATATAGGATCTTGTAAGCACAATTATAATTGTGCCATTTTTGAAATGTGAATCAGTGTAAATTCATCTATAAACAGTTACAATAATGAAGTCTCCTCATAAAGAGCAAAAGCCTTATCTCTTTATAGGTAAAATGGCCTCTGTAGTCTAAACTCAAATCCTGCCCTGTTCAGTTACTGATGATCCGAAAGGACCTTAAAGTTACATTGTCATATGCACATTAAATGTCACTAAATAAACATTCAGGATGTCAGTCAATTCTGGATATCAGATAAACAGTGAAGAATTTTTTGGGCGTGCCCCATGCCGTATTTAGCAGCATCAAACAGACAAGGCAAAACCAGAAGGAAACATTCATCATCTATGTTAACAATGAATCCTGCCCTTTGGGTGGCCTGGGATTTGAAGGTCAGTCTCTACAAGCTCCTGAACTTCCTTACAGAGAAAGATACTGAATAGAAACTCTAGAAGAATCGAAAACTTCCGTTTCAGAATTGAAACGACAGGTCTGAAGCAAGCAAACAGAAAAGAACCGCAAGACGCTTTCCAAAATAAATTTAAGTTATAAAATAGTTTACATCCTTTCTAAAATAAAGCGTAGCATCCACACTATTGCTTACACCAGGCAGATGGAAATGGTTGCATCTTCTATGTACATGTGCGGGAGGAGCAGCTGGGTTTGGGCTGATAGGTAGGTTCCTTTCTTGGTTAGCTAGTCAGTCAGCATGGCTGCTTTAGGTCCCCGAGCAAAGTCACGCTGCTTTATTTGCATCACTGGATGATTTATGGCTCAAACAAGATCACAATGTTTGATCGAGACTGAGGACAAGGCATTTTAGAGGCAGGCAGCGTTTTACAAAATTAAATTACTGACCTGTCTTTCCCCAAGTTAAAGTAGAACTTCTTTTGCTAAAGTGGAAAGGCAACCGAAGCATTTTTGTTCTTCTAAAAGTCTTGAAACAATCCATTTCCTCTGAACACGGCAAAGTGCAATTCTTCTTTTCTCTTTCATCTTCTTATTTTTTTTCTTCCAGAATTGCTTCTTAGAAAACAATTGCTTGATCCCTCTGTAACTTTCACTCAGTATCGTATCTTTCTCTCTAAGAAACCTTCTTCCCGTCTTTATATTTTCTCTCCATTTGGTACTGCAAAATATTACATGGGACAACCTGATGTGGAAAAATAAAATTCTTCATTGCTTACCAATTATCAATACTGAAATGTGATTTGGTGAAGTGAATGACACTCTACCTGGGAACGACCCCAACTTAGAGATTCCTTTTCCTCACCCTCTCTCAACCCTGTCCCCTTCAACTTCCTCACTCTCTCTCAACACTGTCGCCTTCACCCAGTCGTACCTTCCCACCTGCCCTGTCTGCTTGATGCCTTGATAAGCAAGTTCCATGAGCCTGTGATATGGCTGTTCTCAGACCACGCATTTGTTACATTATCTTCAATTTGCATTATCTTCAACTTTCCCATTGCATTATGTTGCTTAGTGTATGTATTCTTGACATTCCTGGGACATCTCAGTGTCTTTAGAAATTTAACAGTTCCTATAGGAACTATTAGCTATTTACTGGCTCAATGATTACTTACTGAAATTCTCATATCCAGACAAGCAAGTGCTGAAAAAAATAGTTGAAAAAAAGCAGGAAAATGAGGTTCTTATGGAGCCAGCATTGTAATGACTCCTGAAAATTACATATGTCAATACTGATATACTGAATTATTAGTAAACTCAGAACACACAGTTATTGTTTGATGAGTATTTATAATCAAATAATTGAATTTTCTTATGACCTAAGTTAAACTGTACTCCATGTTTATGATGGCTATTCTTGGTCATCAACTTGGCTATATCAAGAATTAACTAGAATCCAAAAAAGGGGGACACATGCTTTTAATCTGGATTTTGATACAGGAAAACATACCTTTATTCTGGGCTATGCCTTTTGCTGGAATCCTATACAAGGACATGAAAGAAGGAACAGTTGTTCTTTACCTACTTGCTCTCCCCTTGCTAGCATATCCATTCCTTCATTGGCATTAAAACCTACATTTTTGGGATTCCAGCATCTACTGAAGATCAGCTGAGACATCCAGCCTCATCAATTGAGCAACTACTGGATTCTTGAACTTTCCATTCATAGCCAGCCATTGTTGGACTATCTGGACCACAGCCTGTAGGTCATTCTAATAAATCCCCTTTTTCTATACATATAGAGATTCTTTCTGTAAGTTCTGCTCCTCTAGAGAACCCAGATTAATATAATGTTTTTCATCAATCTTAAATACAAAACTTGAATCATAACATTTGGTATAAAAATCCAATATCTAAAAAAATCTAACTTTTATTTCATTACGATGACAAATTCTTTTTTAGCAAAAGTGAATGAAATCAGGAAAAGTTACAAAGGTGACTTTTTTTCTATGAGTGCTTATTATTTTGATTTATGTATGTGTGCTTGGGCAATTCTCAATTTTTACCTGCATTGCAGAATCAAATGTTTCTAGTCAAGTTCCAGGACAATGTGTTCCAGGAAGAACAAAGACAAACTGCAAAGCTTATAAAACTTAGCGAGGAGAATGTTGAAAAGATTCCTATTCAAGGCAAGTTCAACTTGAGAAACAGAGTTTGCCTACCTAAACTGTCAGTAATAATAATCAAAGATAACAACTACAGAACATTTTCATCTGACTTACATACTTAATGCCCTGAACACTAACTTACATACTGCCGCGCGCTACCTGGCCGATAAGGAGCACGCTGCACTCTGGATTCTTTTGACAGCAATTTATTGTTACAGCTCTTTTAGATGGCATGGAGTAGAAGGACTTCGAACGCCGAAACCCCGCAGCTTATATAGGTCTCTGGGAGACGTGCTGATCCCTCATTGGCTCTAGCCTCAGTGCCTAATTAGCATACTAAGTTTCGCGCCTTGCGCAGGGGCACATTGAAGCAGGGTTTCCGAGAAGATCCAGGAAACAAAGAGCCTGCGCCGAAATAGAGAGCCTGCACCATCCTGTAATGGCGGGCGGCTCCCGACAACATACTTATTTAATATTTTAACTTAACAGAGGTCACATAGCTTGCAAAGATTCTGGAAAAAGTTCTACCTTTTTCAATTCATTTTTGTTTTATTTTATGTGTACAGAGATGTCTGTCTGCATGTATGTCTGTGCACCACTGGGGTACGTAGCACCCACAGAAGGTAGAGGAGAGTGTAGAGCCCCATAAGTAAAGTTAGAGATGGTTAAGAGCTTCCTTGGGAAAGCTGGAAATCAAACCCTGAGGTCCTTGGGAATATAACATCCAGTGCTCTTAACTATTGAGCCATCTCTCTAGCCTATGAAAAATATCCTTATAATTCAACAATATTGCATTTTATTAAAATAGGGTTGCAATATACCAGGAGCAATAAGATAATTCTTATTTATTTTTTCATACTTATTTAGTAGAAATCACTTAAAATGCTGATTAGGATGTAGTAAGCTATGGAGGCAGTGAGCTGAGTAGGTTAGTCTTATGGATAGAGCTAACCACTAATATACATCCAGAAGCCGCTTTCTCCATAATCCATGGAGGCATGTGTTCAAAACATTATGAGACTCTATAAATGTTCTTCATTATATATAAGGCAGTATACACATTAGTCATGATACTTAAAAGAAAACAGATTATGCTAATGAGTCAATTTTTATCACTGTAATTACATTCTTTCCAAACAGCTGTCGTGAAAAGCACAAACTTTTGTATACTTCACCACGTCATCCTACTGAACAGTTAATAATTCAAGTGGGTTTTTATGTGCAAACATTTTAATTGCTTACTCATTTGTATTCATAGTTCATATTGGAGGTAGAACAATCCTTCATTTTAACACTTTTCCAAAGGGAGGGGGAATTAAAAGGCAGTAAAAAGTATTTTTAGTATTTAATATTTTGGTCACTTGTCATTGCTCCTGTAAATCGGAGCCTGATAAGCTAAGCTGGTCACATTCTAGCTATGTCCAAGATGGTCAGAAAAGTAGATATACTTTCAATTTGTACTAATTCTTAGCTCCTGTCTTTCCAGTGAAATCATTTTTGTCATTCCCATAACATACCAAGGGCACCAATTCCTTTAAAATAAAGATACATGAGACTCCTAGAGTAAATGCTCCTAGACTGTAATTTTACTGACTTAAAACTGGTACCTCAAACGTAGGGCCTGGAGACCTATATCATTTCTCTGATCAAAGTGAAGTCTACTACACTGTCCAAGGTAAGATAAATGTATATTTTCCTCACTTAAAGAAAATTGTCCTTAGAGTGTACATGGTGATGCTGAAATGCCTTTCACATCTAGCAAAGATGCTTGGGTTTCAGTGATTTTTTTTTACAGTCAATCATTTACAGTCTCCATCTAAATCTGTTCTCTGGTAAAAGATACTCTAGGGACTGGGTCATAAATTAATATATCCCTTTAAGTGCTACCACACTTATGAGACTCAATCAATGATTTGAACCTCAAGCTAGTGTCTCATCTTAATCAAGAGAATCTGTTAGCATTCTCTTGCTCTCCTCCCTCTCCTTGGTACCTCACCTCTTGCTGCACACATAGGTTCCCCTAGTTCTTCCCAGCTACCCTGTAGCCTTTCCTTCTAGCCATCTCTGTTCCTTTGTGACTCTGCTGACCCACAGAACCTCTCTCTGCTGGGACCTCACCAGGTGAAGCTTCACTGTGACCCAGATTAGAGCATCACTCAGCCTTCATTAGAGAAGATTCCTGGAGTAGATGGCAATGAACACAGAGACCCACAACTGGACGATATGCAAAGAGTGAGAGACTTTGGATACTTCAGTCCTAAATGGGATGATATTATCAGATGCCTCCCCATAAGGCTCAGGAAGCTGTAGGGAGGGAGGAGCAGGAAGAGTTTAAGAGCCAAAGATACAAATGACTCCAAGGAAACTGCATATTCCAGACACAAGAGGCTGAAACACATATGAGCGCACAGAGATGGAGATAGCACACACAAGACCAGCACAGGCTCAAAACAGACAAAAATCTCAGCATGGAGAAAGGGAAGTGGACGTGAAGTCCCACCACCTAGCCACTACTAACAATTAATACCTGCTAGGAAAGGGAATATGGGTTTTCTCAATGTCTCTGGCTATGTCAACCACACTTCAATGAAGGTCTCATGACCTTTTTTGTTTTTTTTTTCTTGTGTGTGGCATGTGTGCATGTGATTGTTCATGTGCATGTGTGTGTGTGTATGTGTGTGTAAATGTATAAATATATATTTGTGTGTGTTTGTTATGATTTTCATTTTTTGGAGGTTTTTGACATAGATAAAGGACATGAGGTTGGATAGGTACGGAGTTGGGGAGACCCAAGAGGAAATATGCCACTAGAAATGAAGCTCAGTGGTAGAGAATTAAGGCCCAGGGTTTGAACCCCAGCTTGGTAGAACATTAGAACATGGAGAGAGAGAGAGAGAGAGAGAGAGAGAGAGAGAGAGAGAGAGAGAGAGAGAGAGAG
>JADRCD010195093.1:0-13798 GCA_019843815.1 Montemys delectorum | reverse complement strand
TCCAGGCCTTAAGTCAGTCTGTTTATTTTTCTTCCGCCACCCTGAGAACACTATCTCTTGTAAAACTTATGGGCTGGGTCGTTGGCTCACGGCAGTCGACAAATGGAACATTTGATCCATCTTCCCCTTCGCACTGAAGCACTGGCTTCCCGTGGTTCTAAGATCTCAACACCTCCTTGTGTTTTCTGCCTCAGGTCTTTGGACACCTCAGAGTGGTGTAGGGAGCAGGGAGTCTGTGGGTACTTGGTGCATTCAGGGGGTCTGCAGGTGCTGACAAATGTTCAGGGCTCTGTGGGTGCTCAGTGTAGTTCAGTACGTGCTGACTCAGACACACAGAGAGGGGATGTGGCAGAGAACCCTTCAGCATTGGGGAGTGGAGTCTGTGGACATAACACTCTCTTCCATCCATTAAACAGGCACTGGCATGCACTGTAGCGCTCCTCAGAGATGCCCGTTGGTCACAGTACCAGTAAACTTTATAGTTGTACAATTACATTTATTGTCTTATAATTCCTTATTTTTCTCCCTCACTTTTCCTATTCTCCCTTTCCAGAAATAGCTGGCCCTAATCATCGCCTGTGCTTTCTAGGGGAGCCCAGGCTTAGAAAAACCATATATGCCTATCTCCCTATAACTATCACATGCCTCTCGGAGCTATGTTACCTGTCAAATGTCAGCTGGCTAAGTAATATCAGATACTTTAGTCTACTTGTAGTTGTCAGTTTTCTTACATATAAAATAGTGATAATAGTAATAAGCTTATATGTTAGCAAAATAATTAATGTTATACAGGTGAAAGTGCTGTGGACTTTTCCAGGCAACAGCACTAATGGCACTTCTTCGTGTTTTCTGTGTTTTTTTTTTCACTGTGACAATAAAAACATACTTATAATTTCTGCAGCTTTTCTAATGTTAAATAATATGTTGCTTAAACTACCTAGTGTGAACTGAGTTGGCCATGTGTCTACCGCGTGACTGATCTTTGCAAACCGCGTCTGCATTTCAGATTTCCTTAGCTCAGTTTCTGAGCCCAAACACTCCCTGACTCTGGCCACTGCAGCACTTCCTATCTTCCACTGTGATGCTTAGATTACCCTTGAGATAGAAATCCCCAGGGTAGGGGCCAGAGCCCTTTGATCTTCTATCTTTAGTAGTTAACAAATTAATTAAGTCTCTTCTACGTACCAGTCTCCATGCTTAAATATGAAATGACACCACCCCAACATATTTCTAGTGTGTTTACCTGAACAGGAGGTATGTCTGTAACATAGTTCAAGTGAGCTTGTAAATGCTATTAGATGCCTACATAAATTGATCGACACATGTGGGATATTTGGTTAGGAACCCAAACAAGTCGGGGTCTGGGTTTGTAAGAGTTGGTACTCATAATGTATTGCTGCAATATAAACTTACTCATCCATCCCCATTAAAATAAGTAAACATGCTTCATATCCCAACTGTGTCAATAACCAAAGGGCAGAAATGGATCCCTCAGGAAAACAAACACTTCATAATTAAAGTCAGTATTAGATGAGGCCCCAAAGGCCAGGCGTTCCCTTGGCCCCTCTTAGATCATGCCTTGGCCATCCCTCCCTCTCCACCACGAGACAAGCAGCTGCCTTGCCGGGACTCACCTGGTTAGACTTTTTCATGAAGCGTGTCTTTGGTGGTTGGGGAGGAAGCCCAGTCAAGCAAAACTGTGCAAATTAATTTGGTTTTAAGTTACCGAATGTGTATCCTAACCACTTGTTCACAAAGAAGGGAAATTGAAACATCAAATGTCATATGAAAAGAAAAATAATTGGCCACATTTGAAGCCATAAAATTAGTCCTTTCTAAGAAATTAAATCCCGCCTTACAAAAGGAGACCAAGTATAAATAGAATTGATGAAAACAGACACAAGAGAAACGGCTATCAGTCTGAACGTGCCGTGCTGTTGAATTTGTATTATGGGTACCTATGTACATGTTATAGGGACAGACAAGTATTAGAGGCTTGTCAATGAAGATGTCCATCAGGATTACATGTTATATAACTGCCTGCACTAGCATCCAGTAGGGACACACAGAGTAGTAGTAGTAGGTGTGATGGAAACATTTCAGTGTGTGTATGTGCACGTGGGAGTGCATGTGTGTACATGCATGTGTGTGTTTCCAGGTATAATAGATGTGGATATATTTATCCTGAACACCTCTCTCAGAAGCTGAGACACTCACAAGCCTTCTAATCTCCCTAGGATTCTTAACTAGAAGTGTTTGAGGGAGGTTATCTTTTTCCTGATTCGGAAGCCTATGGGCTTCCAAGTAGTGTAAGGACTTGGACCATTTTATCCATCACCTGGCTTTAATACTTGACACCTTTTCCCACATTGCATCATCCCCACACTGAAGTCTACTCCATATCTCACACTCCCGAGTACACCTAATAGCAGCTGCGTCATAGGAAACTTTGCCCAAAGAGTCAGACGATGAGCTGGTCTCACAGCACAGCATCAATCACAACATTAACTCCAGTGTAGTTAAGCAACACTGAAGGATTGAAGTATGTTTAAAATGAAGTTTTGCGGTGTGAGCGGTATCCATGGAGGATACTTACACAGCCTAAATGGCATAACTTACTGTATGCTAGGGAGTGTGGTATATAAAGCCCTGGATCCGATGAGCCAAACATGAAATTGCATCGAACATTCTGGAACATGATGTGATTAAGAGACTAGATAACCTATTTTTAGGGGGTAGGTAAAAGGAGTATATTATAAAACAAGAAAACACTGCAAAAGTAGTAAATATATATGAATTAATAACATAGTATTTATTGTTCTTATCAGATATTATATAGTGTATGTAATAGAATGTACCAGAGTTTTATATGAGTGGCAGGTAGTTCAGAAAACTGGCTACGAACAGCATCACCACAGACACACTGGTGATGTTTGTGCACTCACACCAACAGCTATGGGGTCACTAAAGGAAGGGTGCTTTTAACAGCATTGAGGCCACTGACTTACCTGAGACCCCCTTGTGAACATGGCCAAGGGGCACATGGCTGTTTAGATACACTTAAGTCTTTTACAAACTTTTAATCACTAAGGACTTCTGCCTGTCCAGCTTATCTTTTACTTTGTTTCCCCTGGAATTGAATTCCTACTGTGGTTTGTTTTCAATTCTCTATTCTTGTAGCTACGTTTCTCTGTCTTAAAAGGCTATTTCATTTTCTTTCCTATCAGGTTATCACCTCTGTCCCATTACTGTTGTTTCTTAGAAAAACAGAGAAATTCTTTGTTACTTGCTTTAGATTGGGTTGGTCCAATAGGCAGAGGAACCGAGTGAGGCCAGTCAGAAAGAACAATGTTGTGGATTGAAAATGAAATGTCCCCCAATGGCTCATGTGTTTGGACACCTGGCCCACTGTTGGTGCTGCTGCTTGGGAAAGCTAGGGAAGCTTTAGGAGGTGCAACCTTGCTGGAGAAAGACTATCTCTGGGAGTGGGCTTTGATGTTTTATTGCCTGCCCCTCTTCTCTGTCTCTGTCTCTCTGTCTGTCTCTCTGTCTGTCTCTCTGTCTCTGTCTCTCCTTCTCTCTCTGTCTCTCTCTCTGTCTCTCTCTCTCCTATTAGCATGCAGTTGAAATGTGATCACCTTGCTTTCTGACTGCCAGGCAGGATTCATACTTCTGCTGCCATACTTTCTCCACCATGGTAGACCATACCCGCTCTGGAACTGTCAGTCAAAGTCAACCCTTTCTTCCCTTGCTTTGTGTCAGGATACTTATCACAACAACAGAAGAACAACTCATTCAAACAGCTTCCAAAGTTGGTCTCTTCTGTCTGAACTATACAACTCAGGGCAAGATAGCAATGTCCAACCTCTTTATCCTCAAATTGAAAATGGGGCAAGACTGGGTGACTTACAAAGAAAAGAGTTTTTTAAATTATGGTTCATGGTTCTGAGCCAAAGCCCAGGATCCCCAGATGGTGACAGGCTTAATTCTGGCCCAGAGTGGTTCAGGGCATCACTTGGGAAGGAACAGAGAGTGCAAGGTGCAAGAGCACTTGTGGGAGTGGCACTAGAGAATGAAGGCCAGATCCATGGTATTGACCTGCTTGCTCTCTAGAGAACTAATAAGAATTCTCACAGCACCACAGTCACTATTCATGGGACAGGTTGCTCTGATCTAAGAGCCCATGAAGATCATACCTCTTATCTGATGTACTGATCAATCTGGTTTGAGCATATGTCATGGTGCGGGCAAATCATCTTCAAGCCACAGCAAGATCTAAAAGTTTGATACAATATTTCTCTGGCAACACTGGGTGGTAATGTAGTGATAACCATCCTACTAGCTACAACCGTGTCTGTGAGCTGAAGTTCCTTCTATCCTCAGTGTGATTCTGGGGGACTATTGTGACCAAAGTAAAACCCAAGACTCTTGGTTTTGTGACCATGTTGGTGAAGACGACAATATCAATATTCATTGAAAACTAGTATTCTTCCAGTGCTCATAAAATGCATAGTTTCTAGAGGGTTGTTAAATGTCAGTTTGGACTGGAGAGCACAGCTAGGTGAAACTCAGCATTCCTTCAGTGGAGTGGCCTGAGCCAGCTGGGCCGTTTAGAGCAGCCTTTACCGTGTGGGCTCTGGTTTCTAGCTTCTACAACTCTATGTGTTCCTCCTTACCCTGTTTCCTCTTATCTTATCAAAACAGGGTTTCAGAAGCTCGAGAATGCAGGTAGGTAGGGGCCCCTCTGCCCTTTGATTCCTTCCATATGCAGGTTACTTCATTTTCCAAGGGGCCCCAGGGCTTGGGAAAACTACTTGTCCAGTGTAATCACCTATGAGCTAGTATAAACTCAAGCTTTGCTGTAATTTATTAGTCACTGACATGCCAGAAGGAAAACAGGTTTAAAGAAAGCAAGAAAATGGCCCTTTGAGAGATTCTAATCTGAAGTTGATGTGAATGTGTTTGGGTGTTAAGACATCAGGGCAGTGGTCCGAGTCTGACGTCCATCAGTATCTGCGGAGCATCCTTCACAATGATGTGTTAGAGCTGACATGGTGTGAATGAGCCCATACTACCCAAGAGGTCAATTTCAGAATTTGCGATGCAAAGAATAGTGGTTTTTGAATTTCTCTCATGAGAAATTAAAGTACAGAGCTTATGTTAGCTTTATTATGTAAACTCCAAGTTGCTAAAATATCTTTGATAGTTGATATGCTGTGGAGCAGACGAATTCTCCTCTGTAGTCAGAACAGCCCTCACATTTGTGCTGGGGAGTTTCCTAAACATCTCCAGTCCTCACCTTGAGCTCAAGAGGTATAAGGCAGAGCAGACTCTCATGTGTTCATCAAGCCGTTGATCTGGTACTTGCTAGGTGTGTGACACAGTGGAAAAGACCCCTAGCTCTCATGGAGCTTAAAGATTGCCAGATGAGAAAGATCACACACACACACACACACACACACACACACACACACCTGAGAAATTAAAAAGACTGTGTATAGTACAGTAATTGCTCTGCATAGCTGCAGTATTATTCTCAAGTCCCCTATGAATGCCAAAATCAAAAGCTGTCCAAGGTTCTAATATAACACAGTGTACCTTAGCATGCAACAGATGCACATCGTCCTATGTACAGACAGCTCTCTATTTCCTGGGTTACACATTCATGGGGTCAGCCAACTTATGACTGAAAGCTTTTAATCATCATGGTTCTCTAAGCAATATGTACATTTCACTATTACCATAAATAATCTAGAGAGATTTCAACTATGTAGAAGAATGTTTGGTGGTTATATGTAAAAATGCCACTTGTTGTAAGGGGCTTGAGCACCGGCAGATTTTGTTATCCTAGGGATACTGGAATTTATCCCCCCTATGATTCTAAGAGACCACTGTACTTTAAATTACCTCTGAATTACATACACTATCAAATCCAATGACATACATTACTTCAGTTCTGTAGATGCAGAAGAATACTTGACATATAGCAAATTCAAGTTTAGCATTTGAGACTTCCCATAATTAAAGTGAACATTTTCAGGTTTCAGTTGGCAGGCTCCAGGGTTCCACACCCGTGGATACAGAGGCTGAGGGTACCGAAGGGAAGCTATCACAGCCATGTTTAATCTGAGCTGGTAGAGACTCACTAAAGACTTCACAAACAGGCAGAGCTCTTGAGTGTAAGCAATCATTCAGGAGGCAGGGCAAGTTGTGGAGGATCAACTTGAGCTGCCAGAACCTAGTCCCTGAGGAGTGAAATTGGAACCAAGACTCTACTTACCAGCTAAAGAAATGCTGTGTGTGTGGCTGGTCATCTTGTAAGGCTGTGGTCTTGTTCTTACGGCAAGTGACTGATTGGCCTAGATTTGTTCACGGAGCCAAGGAGAACAAGATTTTGTGCATTCAAGAAATAGAAGTTAATATGATTTCTGAGATTTCAAGAGAAATCTATAAATCCTAGACACTTATTTTCATTGATTACAAAAATGATTTTTAAAATATTGTCTTCGTCCTGAACTTACAGCCCCACAGCGACTCATGGGCATGAAGCTCAGTGTGTCTGGTTTGAAGACCTACTGTGTACCTACTGTCCACACCCTGAGTCTGTCTGCCAGCTGTATCAGTGATAGAACACCATGGCTAATAATCCATGCTTACTACATCCCCATCAAATGGGTCATGACCTTTCCAGCAGTATCCTGTTCTATCTCCTTACTCTCCATCTGCTGACTATTTCTTACTTCTTAAAGTCATTTAAGAACAGAGTAGATCTTAGTAAACATGTCACACTGGCTAGCTCCAGAAGCAGCACTGGAAAGGGAATGATGGCTTTGGTAAAATAGACCCAAACCCCTTCCTAAGGAGATGCTTGGTATTTTTGATAAAATCTACTTCAAATCATCTTTGGAAAATGCCACACACTCTTTTGTGTGACAGCAGTTTGTGAGGCAAAAGCTTCAAGGAAGCTGTCTCCTGCAACCCCTAACTCAGAGGTAGCCCAGATATGTCCTTGCTATAGTCTCAAGTGCTAGGTGTCCCCCAAGATAAACATTGCTCTCTGACCTCTGACCAAAGTTCCAACATCTTAGCCCAACCCTGGCTTGGAATTTCTCGCAGACAGTGTTACACTTTCAGACTAATTACCTCTGGCATTGTTGGAAAGATAATGAGGGGGGTAGGGCATTGACTAGCCCAAAAGATTAGCATAGTGGTCCTTTACTAAGAATGGGCGAGACCTTGAGCCAAGTGTGTGTGTGTGTGTGTGTGTGTGTGTGTGTGTGTGTGAGAGAGAGAGAGAGAGAGAGAGAGAGAGAGAGAGAGAGAGAGCACTGCAGAAGGCACTGAGACTCTAGCTCCAAGACTCAAGCCTCTAGCCTCTTGGCTGGCTCACCTGCAGCCCCACCCCCACCCCACCCCCGGACTCCAGCTGGGCCCAGGCAGGCTCGAGTGGTTCAAAGCCTGGCAGGGGGGTTGCTTCACCAGTCCGGAGGAGATGACTGCTTTAGACCTAGTGTGTTTTAGATGGCCTTAGGTGTACCTCGACTGCTGAGCTGCCAGATTTTTCTTTTCTCTTTTGTAATGACTGTAAAAGTCTGATGCCATTTTTGAGAAATACATTCAAATCCTGCACTTCCATGTGTTGTGTCTGTCATTATTTCTTCACTGACGCCTTGTCGACCTGTACTGGGACCCTGTTCTCCCGTAGGTTGAGGGAGGCCCAGACTGACCGGCCTGTGGCAGGAAATATGAGACAACTAGTTGAGTATCAGGCTGGCAGGCCTAGTTCTAAGAGAAAATACCAGGTCAGAGTTGTAGATATGATAGTACGGGGATACATAGATATTCCATGTCTACTTACTGTGACCATTGAAGACAAGTCACTACAAGCAGACTAGGACAGATGAGACAGTGGTGAGGTCCTGCAGGATGATAGTACTGTGAGTCCCAGGCAGGTAACAGCTTCACTAGGTACCCAGCAAGAAGACAGTTGTGGAAAGTACCATTACGGTCAGCTTTGTTTCTCACTGAAATGTAGTGATTCAATGAATATTGAGTGACTCACTCAACTTCTTGAGATCTCAGTTTCAAGACTTTGCAAATGAAATGGCAGATTTCTCTTCCACACCTGTTGAAGGGCAAAGTACCCAGTCTCTGTTTTGATCTCATTGCCATGCCTGCTCTTACTCTGGGTCTCTAATCAGAAGCAGAGGGAGAGTTCTTGTGGAAGGTGTGATGCCAGATGTTAAATCTTAACCTTTGTTGCTGCCAGAGCGCTGAGTATGAATGCTGCAATTGTATCTGTCCACCACAGGGTATGGGTGCTATGGTTGTATCTATCTATGATGGGATATGGGATGCTATGGTTGCATCTGCCCATCACAGTACTTTCACCTCACCCTATCTTGTGATGTTGGCTGCTGTCTCAGTCCAGATTCTGTTGCTATCACAGACTTCCCAAGGTGGTACTTCTTAAAGAAAGAGGTTTATTTAGCTCCTACTAAGAGGTAGAAATGTCAGCACCAGGCAGCCTCTGAGTAGGGCACCCTCAGCTGAGCTACAAAGAAGCAGAGAAACAGGGAAGAGTTGACTGCAGTGCGTGGGTTGCATAATGTCACAGGAACCCAGATGGCTGGGAAAGGCACATTTCATTTGTGAGTGTGCCCCTGCAAGGTCACGTGTTAGGAGCTCGATCCATGGTGTGGCCGTGTGACATGTGATAAAGCATATAAGAGCTAGGGTTCCCTGGGAGGTTAGTAGGCCATTGGGACACTGCCCTTAGTGGAGATTAATGCTGGGATCTTGGGAAAGTTTCTCTGAAATAGAAGTTTTATGGAGAGCAATGTGAGCATCTGACTCAAAAGCAGTAAGTCCTAATTTTCTTCCTCTCTTGTCAAATGTTGCCCAGGCAGGTCCTCTGAAAGTCAGCTCCTTCTTATAGCTGGCGAGAGCATTTGCTATATAGTGTCCATAGCCGAGGATTCACAAACACCCAGAAAGTCAAACTCACTCTCCTGGCAACAGCTATGGTTTGGATTTGGTTTAAGTGTGTTCCCTGAAAGGTCATGTGTCAGGAGCTTGGTTGTAGTTTGACCATGTGACACAGTCCAGACACAGGCATTCTAGTTCCTGCTTAATCACACTTACTGGAGAAACTCAGAACACACATATGGGTGATGTGGACTGTAATCTGTGCAATCGTCTCGCCAGCAAGAACGCACACGGACACCAGGATCCTTCTGCAACAAGCGTTTATTGCATCTTTAAGAGGAAGACCCCAAGCCCCGAAAAGGCACTGCTTATATATACCCTGGAGCAACGTGTTCATTTCTGATTGGCTGTTTGCTCATTACCTCATATGACGCCCCAGGATAGGCTGTGACTTGGCACGCTCTGGCCCTCAGCACATGCGCAGACTACTTGTTTACAGGGAGAAGACACCAGATGCCGGCGCCATCTTGTAATGGCGATAGCCAGCTCGGGTGTGGCTCTCTACAGTGGACAAGACCCCTCCACTGCTGCATCAGACTCAAAAGCAGTAAGAAGTCCGAATTTTCTTCCTTTCTTGTCACCTGTTGTAAATTCTTCTTCCTTTTAACTTTAACAAATCCCAATAATAAAGACACACCTGGGTTAAGCTTTCAAGGCTATGGTAAATTTCAGTGATTGAGAAGACTTGTAACATTGCAGGGCCACAGCCAAATTATTTGGAGGCTATATTAGCCCCTGGAGTGGCCTAACTTCTTGGTGACTCTTAGATAAATCCTCTTGGAATGTATGAAAGACCCTTCAATTCCTCCAACTCCAATGCTAACAACATCGTTTGATAGTTCCTGATACCTAGCACAGAACTTTCCCCATCTTTACTGTAATCTGCTCACCTGACGCTTCCACTAATGTATTTCAGAACATCTTGATTTATGATAGTCTTTGTTATAAAAACTTCACAAAACTGTTACAACATTGGTGTATGGTATCTGGGGTAATCTAAATCTATGTTTCTGGATCATGGTCACTTATATCTGCTCCAAAATAAACTCTCTAATTCCCTTTGAGGTGAGAGCTGTGTTTCTTTGTGTTGACATTCACCTTGGCTAAACACTTCTTCTCTGTGGGTGTGAATGATGACTGGCCATCTGGGAAGAGTCGTGGGCCCTGCCTGGTTCCTATGCCCTTACTGGGTGATGTTTGCTGTGTTTAGACACATGCAGTAACGATGATAACATGGGTTACCAAAAATGTCACACTCTAATACCTAGGCTTCAATATATTCCACTAGCATGTTGTCAGGAGGCAACAAATCTATGTCCTCATGATGAACATGATTAATAGTAGAAATAGCTTCTAGAATGGTAATTCCTCATCTGCCTGCTGCCATATGGGTACCAGGAGCCCAAAGTGATCAATAGTAGTATTAAGATAAGAAGGGCTCTTAATGTGCTTCCTAGGGAAAGTATCTCACACAGGAGCCAGGACCACCTGGATCCCCAAAACTTTATGTTGTAGAGTATCTTAGACTCCCAAGTAGGTCCTTGGGATGACTGAGAGGCAGGCAACCCTACTTCTCCCTTTTGGTTCCTAAACCCAGATATTGAACTACTAAGAACACAGCGTACCACATAGTGGCTGGTGATTCTAGACAAATATGGCATCCATAAGGGCAATGCCCCCATGCCCCCTGCCTGTATGGAAGTCTTAAATTTGCAGATTAGTCATGTCTTTCCCCCCCTTATTTATTTATTTATTTATTTACTTATTTATTTATTTATTTATTTACTGTAAATCCCAATCACAGCCCCGGTCTCCTCCAAGCTCCCCCTCACACAGTCCCATCCTCCCTCCTTTTCTTCTTTTAGAAGGGGGAGGTGTAGGCTTAGGTCTCTCAAAACTTATTGCAATTAGGGTTCCTAAACCCTTCAACCTCCCTTCTAGCCCACCAACCAGAGGTAGCGGGGGTGGGGGGAAGGTTAATAGTAAAAAGGGGTTATAGACCTGTTTAGAAGTAATTCTTTGGGGTGGTTCCACTCTTTCTTTTCAGGATATCAGCCAGCAGTCCGGTTCAATAGCAAACACCAAACACAAATCAGTAGTAGCAGCCCAATCCAGCAGAACCCACAAAGCTCCGCTGAATTGGCACGAGTCAGCAGAAGTGGTGAAGACCAGCAAAGACCAGAGAAATGTTGCATGGCTAGTGAGGACCAGTGAGGACCAGTGAAGCGTTGCAAGGTACAGCAACGCAAGAGCATCCAATCACTGCTCGTGGGGTTATATTTATATTCCTTGTAAATATCATGTGCCCTCTTACGTGTTTGCTCCAGCAAAAACATCATATGCCCTCTCATGTGTCAGCTTTAGCAAAACATCTTCTCACAAGACAGCTTCCAGAAAAACATCACATGACACAACTGAGTTTCCAAAGAAACCAGAAATTTCCACTTTAGGGAGGCCACCCCTGGGTACCAACCCACCCTGGTACATCAAGTCATTGCAGGATCGAGCACATCCTCTCTCACTGAAGTCAGACAAGGCAATTCAGTTAGGAGAACAGGATCCACAAGCAGGCAACAGAGTCAGGAACATTCCCCTGCTCCAGTTGTTGGTAGACCCACATCAAGACCAAACTGCACTTCTGCTGCATACGGGGGTGGGGCTAGTCCCAGCCCATGTATACTTTTTGGTTGGTGGTTCAGTCTTTAGGACCCTCAAGGGTCCAGGTTAGTTGACTCTGTTGGTCTTCCTGTGGAGTTCCTATCCCCTCTGGGTCTCTCAACCCTTCCCCCAACTCTTCCACAAGAGTCCCTGAGCTCCAATGTTTGGCTTTGGGTTTCAGCATCCGTTTTAGTAGGCTGCTGGGTAGAGCCTCTCAGAAGACAGTTATGCTAGGCTCCTGTCTGCAAGCATAACAGAGTATCATTGAGTGTCAGAGATTGGCTCTTGCCCATGGGATGGGTTTCAAGTTGGACCAGTCATAGGTTGACCATTCCCTCACTTCTGAGGAAGTAGTTTCTCTCTTCCATCAAATCAGCAGGTCCTGTGTGGCATGCTACATGGGAAGATTGCTAGGCTCTGTGAACATGTGGATTTAACCTTCACTCCCATATCAAAGCCCTCAGGTCAGGTTTCTTTGCATGCATTGAAGCAGAATTTTAAGGAGAAAGCTTTAAGTCAGGGGTGAAAGTGGGGTGGGGGTGTAAAGGGTGTAGTGAGGGTGGGGATAGAGGGTGGAGCTTGGTAGAGGAACAAAGAAATATTATGGCTTCAGATGTAGTCTATTTTTGAATTGCCCCTGAGCTACGGAACATGAATTGTACCTTTGAATCATTCCAACCAGGACAGAGGACTTATCCTTTGTATCTGGACATCAATTTTACATACCTATTCATTTCTGGGGATAGCATTCCCAGATGTGGTGGCTCCCACTATGTTTTGGCAATTTTCAGGAACAGTATATATATATATATATATATATATATATATATATATATATATATATGTGAATCACTGACAGTTCACACTTAGCTGGGTGATGGGCATGCTGACCCAGTAAAGGGTGGCATACAGCAGTGAGCTTTGTAATGTCCTGTAACATGAGGGTTGGGATTATTCTAAGAATGAGAGGTGCTCTCTCCTAATTTACAGAACTAGGAAACTGAGCCAGCTGTCGGACGAGAATGTCGGCTTTTTCTCTGCACCATCACCCCATCTAGTAAACATATTTGCTATATTATTACTGTGATGGAAATTAGTGATATGTTTTGGGGATGTGGAAATAAATCAAATACTTTTGTTCTTATAAGTATTACATTTTCAGCATTTTATAGACAGTCTTAACCAAGATTTTTATGTAGTTACATAAGTTCCCTAGCCTACCTTGCCATGAGACTATTTATCAGAGAAGGACATTAAGTCTCTTGTAGCCACCAGATGTTCTCATCTCCCTGTTGATAGCATCTGCCCCTGTCTGCTTCCTGGCCTCTCTGGATGGTTCTAACTTCTCTGCCAAAGCTTTTCCACTGACAATGTCAGCTTTGAAAGTGGTCAGAATAACAACTTACATTTGGGGACACTTTTAATACCTAAAATAGAGTTAAATATAGTCTTTTTCAGTTAAATAAGCATAGGTTATTGAATGCACACCTCACGTTTGATTGACCAAGGCAAAGGCTCAAAGCTGTGCACTGGACATCTCTCAGGGCCAGGTTATAAAGGCTATAACTGAAAAAAATCACAATGAGCCCATATGCAGGTGCTGGAAGTGCTGCCCTGGCTAGAAGGTCTGCTCTGAGTCAAGTCATTTTAGATATAACAGTTCATATTGACTTTTAATTTGATGGGTCCTAATTATAGTTGTGGAATTTCTTAAGATTAACAAACTTCATGACATATAGAACAACAGGGTATGTGATCAGCATGACTCTGCTCTGAGTCACATTATTTTTTTTTGTTTCAATGACTGGCAGGCATATTTCAGCAACAAAATGAAATAGCTGGCAGACCTGGAACAAAATGGCTACAGCTATGCTAGGAGGGCAGTCCTCAACAATATTCCTTGCTTTTCTTCCTGCAATATGAATTATTCTCTTCTTTGTTAGAAAGGTTTCATAGAGTGTCCAAAATGGTTGTATTTCTTTTGAAAGACATCGAGTTAAATATAGTTTTAACATAGGAAGTAACTTGTTCCAGAATTACTGAGTCAGAATCTTAATGGCTTTTATGGCTTAAAAATCTGCATTTTTAGGCACACTCCTGAAATCGAAATCATGCACAATCTTACATTTGTGAGAGCTGATTGAAAAAAAAA
>JADRCD010195091.1:0-10000 GCA_019843815.1 Montemys delectorum | reverse complement strand
TGATAGAATTTAAAGATTAATGGATTAAATTGTTTTTAAGGATTTTTAATATTTAAGTAGAAAAGATCTTTAAAATCCCTCTATAAGCCTCTCTTTACTTTAAAGGATGCTTAACTACTTAATGCCACATTTAATAGTAAAAATTGATTCTGTGAATGAAAGAATACATAACATATACTATGTATGTGATGTGATGCTATGTGTATGATTTACATACTCCTTGGTATGGGTATGTGCACATACATGCTTTTATAAAGATGCCAGAGGTTTATGTCATATGTCGTGCCTTGATTACTCTCTACCTGTGTTTGTGAGACAAGGTCTCTAATAGAACATGAGGCTCAATATTTCAATTGAATTGATTAGCTGATGAGCCTGAGAAATCTCTGACTTCCTGCCACTCTTTCCAGGTATTTGACATCAGACTTATGAACACATTATGAATGGATGGTCAGTTTTTTCATGTGGGGTCTGGAGATCTATACTTGGCTTTTTCTGTTTGTACAGCAGCCTGCTAACCAGTTGATCTATAAAAAATAAGATTCTTAAATACAATCTTATTTTTTATGTAAGTGGTGTTAATTAAAACAACATTAATTAAAACAATTAGAAAATGGTATGGCATCAAGGTTTGAGATTTACATTCATGGAAAATATTTATTAGAGTACGTTCTATTGTTAAAAACCAAAGAGTAAGCATCATTTCAGAAGAACAAGAAGTTCACAGAGAGCTAACCCTACAAAGCAGATACCTCGGCTTCCAATACTGCATCACCTGAAGGGTACAGTGTCTGTTTTATTAATATGTTAAGATATGTCTCCTTTCCTTCTGTTGAATGTGAAACTACATGAAAGTTGACTGTGGATCATGTAAATATTGTAGTCCTTGGGGCCTGTTAGAACTGAAATATCATGGACTAAGCCCTTGTAAACTTTCAAATTTTATTTCTCACTTAGGGAAGCTGAAAACTCTGAGATTAAAGAAGAAGCAGGCTCGTTATCTATTATTATTATCTCTTTCATTCACACAAAGCTGTCTTCTTGGTGCCTGAGTCACCTGTACTGGAATGAACAGGGACATGCCTTTCATAGGTACGTAAATCCTACTAAGCAAATCTCTACCTTGGTTTTAATGCCTTAAAGTCCCATAATTAACATGCAAGTGCATCTTTATTTTCTTTACTTACTTTTATCCATGGGAAACATTTCAAAGATAATTTTCAAACGATAAAATACCTCTAATTGTGGAAAATACTTCATTATTTTCTTATGATGATTTCATGGAGATAGTAAATGAACTTAAAAAAGAAGGGGAAATAGTTTTTTTCTTAGGTGTAAGCTGCTTCTTCCAGTGTTTTATGTAACTTGGAATATTTGAAATTATTAGGTACTGTGGCCCTAGTCTACATACCCAGCTTCCTAGCTTCTAGAGATATAATATTTCAATGATAGTATAACAATTCTTACATACTTTATGCAATGACAAAATAACTCATTTTTTTCTATCTTTAGAGTCAAATGGCATTTTGTGTCGGTATCAGACCAAGAACTCCATGTCAGTGCTTATATCTGTGAAAAGGACAAATCTGAAATCATGTGGATATAAGAACTCCTGTCATCTCTCTTTAGGGATATATATCATCCCTTTAAAGTCTCATACATTTACAGAATATATATTGATCAGATCCATCAACAATCACCCTATGCCCACTCATTTTAGTGTCCTATATCATCTTCCTTCAAGCTTTACATCATCTTTTTACTCTTCATTTTATGATGTTGTTATTAATAACCTCTTGGGTTATTAGTGCTTCTAATACGCGCATGGAGGTGTGGTCAACCACTGAGACATGGAAAACTAACCAATAGCAAAAGTTTCCAAAGAGAGTGACTCTCCCTTCCTCAGCGGCCATCAAGAGGAAAATGATACTAGGGGTAGAATGGGTCACATGTAGAGGATCTTGTGGAATAGAGAATAGATGTTAGTAGAAGGTCTAAAGGAAATCAAGATGTATGTAAAGGATACATGGAAACCTACAATTTTCCAACCCAAAGGAAAAATTCAATTACAAGGGACAGTAGAATACATCTAAAATTAAAACAGGTGAGTTATATTCTTGGGGTTAAGATAGAAAGATGAAGAAGAGGAGGTTGGAGGGATTGGGCTAGCTCAAACTAAGAAACATTAGAAGCCATATAGTAAATGTATCTTGAATATATGGAATGTACTGTTCTTTTATGATATATATAGTTAAATGAAATATTTCAGTACATGACTCTGGATACCACCCTACAAATTATTGATGAGAAAAGTCCCAGAGGCCCTCAAAACAGCACAGGCTATTGCCACCTCTGTTGGTTGCTTCATAGTAAATCAATGGTAAGACTTTATGACAGAAGACATAGATGGAGAACACTGAGAAATCAACCTTAAATTGATCTGGAAACTTTCTACTTGCTGGCTCCCTTGCACAGTGTCAGGAGTGCTATGCAAGTAGTAGGGTAGAAGTCCCTACATGCAATCATTATGATGCTTTCACTTTGAATGCAGGTTTCAAAAGAATAAGAATCAAGCTCAATTGATGGACTTCATGCCTAGCATTTACAAATCCTGTGGGAAAGCATGTATGACAGAACATGCCCTTCAATCTTGTTATCCCAAAGTTGACAGGATAAGGATTAGAAGTTCCCAGTTCCCCAGACTCCTCCATCTGTACATGCATAGTGATGGTAGCCTGGGCTACATGAGACATTTTCTCTAAGAAAATACTTTCTCCTGAGAGGCTCTGACAGTACCTGACTAATAAAGATGTAGAGGCTCACAGCCATTCATTGAACTGAGTACACAGTCCCCAATGAAGGAGTTAGAGAAAGGTTCTATGGAGCTGAAGGGTTTGCAGCCCCTTAGGACAAACAACAATATTAACTAACTAGTATCCTCAGAGCTCCCAGGGACCCAACCACCAATCAAGGACTATACAGGGTGGGACTGAATGTTCTGCCAGCATGTGTATAGTAGAGGATTGCAAATTCGATCATCAATAGGAGGAAAGGACCTCGGCCTTGTGAAGGTTTTGTGCCCCAGTGTAGGGGAATGCCAGGGCCAATAAGTGGGAGAGGGTAGCAAGCATGGGGAGTGGGGAGGCAACAGGGGTTTGTTCTTGTTGTTTTTGTTTGTTTGTTTGTTTGTTTTTTGAAGGGGAACCTGGGAAAGGAGAAATTTACATGTAAATAAAGAAAATATCTAATAAAAAAGAGAAACTAAGCTGAGGCAACTCAATTTCTGATCATAGAAGAAAAATGTAGTGATCTAATTAGAAAGCCAATAGACAACAAGAAGAGAGAAGATTAAAATAATAGTAAGGGTGTCTGAGAAAGTCACAGAGAATATACCCATAATACACACAACTTGGTGCATCAATATACATATACAGTTAAAGATATATTCCCAACTGTGCTGACAGTGAAACTTCCAAGACCATTTCAAAATTCCAACACCAGACATAAGTCCTCTTTTCAGTTGTCCGAGTTGTACACGAGCTTCCTCAAAACTTGCTAATTGCCTTGGTTGTCTCCCAGAGGTGGAAGGTAAGTACCTACAGTTGAAGATACCTTGCAATTCATTTACAGGGCCCAGAGACCACTGAGCTGGAACTGTTGTGAATTTTTCCTTCCTGAAGACTAGCCTTTTGTTATCAAAAGTTTCCATTCAGGCTTGCATAGGAGGATAGTAACCAAGAGTCCTACCTGTATATGATGACTATAAATCACATGACACAATATCCCTAGCATGCAATAGTGGAACACCTACCTTATTAGGATTAAGTCTGCTCATTGGAATTAAAGTCTGCTCAAGAAGAGAGATGCCTGGTACTGGAAACATAGGCAACTTCCTAGCGTATTGAAATCCTAGATCTTGGAAGGGAACCTACGAATTTTATTTCAATAAACCAGCATAATATTCCCTAAGTAAATCCTAAATATTTGTCCTTATAACCAGGTGAGTATAGTTCTGATCTGACACCAATGAAATTTCTCTTTGCAACAGACAGAAAATGTTACAGAAGACTACAGCCAACCAAAATGCAGAGTTCTGGAGCTCAGTCACAACAGATACGTATACAAAAACAGATTTTACACCTAAGGCTCAGGGAACTATGCCAAAGGGTAGTAAAAAGATTTTGAGACCCAGATCAAGGTGCTCGCTGTGAGACTGGCCTCCTAGCTGTACCCATAGAATCTCACTAAGATGCTTACCTAAACAATAGTTGAACATGGACAACAATAGTCTCATTGATATAAACTGCAGAAGGCAGAGTCCAGGAGTCCTGAACCTAAACAAAGGTATTGAGAACCTAAGAAATTTGAAAGTGGGAGAAATAGCTTTTTCCATTGAAGAACACATCAGTTATTTATTATAACAAAGGGTCAATCCAGAAAACATATATACAAGGAACATTATTCATACATATACATATGTATTACATACATATATTCTCCCATATACATATTTAACAATAACTAATTTTAAGGCCATGAATTTTAATAAAAGTTAAATGGAAGTATGTAGGAAAATTTGGAGAAAAAAGGAAAAGGAAGAATGGTATAACTATAACCCCACAAAATAAAAGAAATAATTGAAAAAATAAAATCGAGGGTTGGGATATGCAAACCATCATTAAGAAGGAAATTTATTGTCCATAACCTTCCAATGCTGTCCTCCGAATAATCATTCTCCACTTTACGTTCCCATTCGATGCTTCTCTAAAAAATGAGGCTGAACAAATGGATTACTACATATCCTATCTCAACTTCCCTACAGTTTTAAATGAACACTATGAACTCGTGTCTAAATGAACTCTTAAGTCATTAAAATTAAAAGCAACTTTCTTTAAAGGGAAAAGTTTTCAGACTTAGATTAAGGCAAGGCAAGGCACCACATGAGTGCTCAGCAGAAGCATATGCTTTCTAAAGATAATAGCGAGTTGAGTAGATAGCATCCACAAATGAGGCTAACTTCTTATCAGATATATTTTTGTTTATCCTTTGTAAAAAATAACCCAATTGGCCTACTTACTTACTCTGTCATTTTGAATGAGAATTAGAAATAAAATATTGACATTATGGAGAAATACAATGCATTGATGCAAACAGGAACATGTATACATTTTTACATGAAAAATGATTGAATATATAAATTATATATGTGTATAAAAATATGAGTATCTATAAAAAATGGTTGTACTTTCAGGTTCAAAATCAGATAAAACTAAAGCAATCATAGGAGTAACATCTCAAGTTACCTGGTATAGGATATTTCAGAACTGAGTTCAAGAAATCATTTAGATACATTGAATAAAATGGAAAATGTATATACTTTAGAATAAATGTATTTATTTATATCAGTATAAGTGTTCAAAACTAATCGAATTATTAATCTCAAATGTATGGATTTTGCTAGATGCATGAATATCTAAATAAATTTGTTTTAGAATTGTTTGTAATTGTAATTGCATTAAAAATGAGATACTTAAATACATATTTGGCAAGAAACATCTGTAATGGAGTAAAATGATTACTGAGAGAAATTAAGAAGAATATTCTGAGTAAATGTACTGCATTTAAGTTTTTAGATATTTAAAAATAAACTAGTCTAAATGCTTTATTGAAATGACAGGCTTGTTAAAAGAAAGAAAATGGAATATTAACATCATCTTAAAACCTATTTTAGTACTTTCTGAAGGAAGATATTGTGACTATTATTGCACAAAGACATGACATTCTGAAAATGTAGGTGAATAAGCCAAGCAGAAAAAATTATACAGTGCAGAAAGAAAGGTACCATTCCTTCGGGCCACTACTACCAAGATATTTGAATAACAACCTAAGATTTTAGTTTATAAAGAGGCCATTGGGCAAAAGTGTTTGTGAAAGCAAGAAAAAACTAAATTCAAATCCCTAGCACCTACTTGACTCTGGACATGTGTGACTGTAACCCTAGTGTTTTAACTGGAAATGGGGAGTTTCCATGAGCTTGCTAGCCATCCAGTCTAGGGAAAGCTAGGAGTTGAAGGAATGGCAAGAAACCCTGTAAAAACTAAGATGGATAGCCATGGAGAAAGACATCTGCTCTGGACATCTGCTCTACTTTTCTGGTGTCTACATTTGCATCACAGGACCCAAGCATCACATATACATATCAATATATACCTCATATATGCAAATATATCCATAATACACTTGATGCACACAAAGAGAAGTATTTTCATCAAGTGCATCTAGAAGTGTATAATATATACACTTTCTTATACAGTTATATATTTTAATATAACAAGCAATATATAAACTCATTCCATACCTTTGGACATGCATACCCCACTTAGTAAGGATGAAAGGTATACCCTCATGTATGTTGAAATTTGAAAAAAATAAACCTCTATAAGACACAGACATTATCATTTTTCTTGGAAGTAGGCACATTTGATATGATGAAATATAAAAGTCATATATGAAATAAGAATATTAATTAAACATTAATTAATTAATTTAATTAATTAATTTAAACATTGTTCAGCAAACCTTGTCAACATTAATAAAATAAAAAAAAATAAATGCAAAGAAAATATTTGTGCAGCAGGATAGTGAGAGGGAATTTGCATGTAGAGACCTCTGGTGGCAGAGATAAAACTGAGCCTTCTCTTTTTTTTTTTTTTTTTTTAAATTAGGTATTTTCTTTATTTACATGTCAATTTCTCCTTTCCCAGGTTCCCCTCCAAAAAACAAACAAACAAACAAACAAAAACAACAAGAACAAACTCCTGTTGCCTCCCCCATCCCCATGCCTGCCACCCCACCCTCTCCCACTTATTGGCCCTGGCATTCCCCTACACTGGGGCACAGAACAGAACCTTCACAGGGCCGAGGACCTCTCCTCCTATTGATGATCAGCTTTGCAATCCTCTACGATACACATGCTGCCAAAACAATCAGTCCCACCATGTATAGTCCTTGGTTGGTGGTTGGGTCCCTGGGAGCTCTGAGGGTACTAGTTAGTTCATATTGTTGTTCGTCCTAAGTGGCTGCAAACCCTCCAGCTCCATAGAACTTTTCTCTAACTCCTTCATTGGGGACCATGTACTCAGTTCAATGGATGGCTGTGAGCCTCTACATCTGTATTAGTCAGGTATTGTCAGAGCCTCTCAGGAGATAGCTATATGCTTGTCCTTCCTTCAGTCTCTGCTCCATAGCTAATCTCTGCAACTCCTTCCATGGGTATTTGATTCCCCCTTTTAAGAAGGAATGAAATGTCCACCTTTTGGTCTTCCTTCTTCTTAAGTTTCTCGTGGTTTGTGGGTTGTTCTTCCTGTTGAGTGAGGTAACACAATCACAAAAGAACACACATTGTATGCTGTAAGAAGCCGCAGTGAGCGGTGATAGCCAGCAGATGGCGTTGATATCTAGTGCTCTCCCAAGTTTACAGATAAACTGCGCATGTGCCTAGGGACAAAGACCGCCAACTCACGAGCCTGCCCGGGCGTATTGGGTTCCTGAGCAAACAGCCAATCAGAGATGAGCATGCCGCTCCAGGGCATAGATAAACAGTGTTTCTGGGGGATCGCGGGGTCGCCCTCGGGAAGAGGGAATAAAGATTGCGGAAGGATCGTGCTGTCCGTGTTTTTCCTGCCGGTTCGAACGACAGTATGCACTCTCTGATAAGTGGTTATTAGCCCAGAAGTTCAGAATACAGGAGCCTTCTCTTATGGTAGACATATACCAACATCCACTCAAACCCCAGATTTATTAATGAATCTTATCTACAGACTATAAAACCACAAATAATCTAGGAATAACGGCTGGAGAACTAAAATGGTTATTTAATATGTAAATGACACGTAAGTATTTGAAAAGACTGAAATCTGCAAAAAAGAAATAAAACATCTATGCATTTCAGATGAATAAATCAAATTGATTGAAAATTTCAAGTCAAATTGTTCAGAAATGTATATGTGTGTTTGTGTGTTTGTGTGTGTGTGTGTGTGTGTGTGTTAAAAATGCATCAGTCAACCATTTAAAGAAAGTTAGTTTCAGTATACCTATTATCTCAATTAACTAAGCAGTAACGCTTAATGCTATGCATTTAAACTTTAATGCATGAACCAGATCACGTACAACAACAAAATAAAACATATCCTAAATCTTGGAGTCCCACAGCTTAAATAAGCAATACAAAAAAAAAACCAGGAAACAAACCATGAAAACGAAGTGGAATTTAATCTTCACAAGTTCAAAAAGTGGGCAAAGGAAGGTCAGGAGACTGAGAGAGATTCATCATGCCTTGTCAGCCCCATAAACCACCTGGGATGAAGATTCTTCTTGCAATTTTGCCACTGTCTCCCTCCCTGTCGAGGTGACGATGGTATGCAGAAAATTCTTTAACACTAACCAAGAAGTAGCTGGAGTGGAAATAAAAACTTCTGGAAGCTGTATGAGCTTGTATTCGGTTAGGTGTTTTTTGACGCCTGTATTTTAAAGTTTGCTTCTTACAGAGTAACACACATTCAAGCTTAGCTAAGCTAAGATACAAATAAGCATATTTTCTTCCATAACTGTATTTGGTTCTGGTAGATAAGTGTCTAGGTGTGGACATGCAGCTTCACGGTCTATACATGTTGAACTGAGGGATAAATAGGGAATATCTCTTCTCAATCTGAAGCATTCATTGTAAACTTCATTCTCAGCAGGAGTCATTATAGAAACTGATGACTTATGAACCCAGGTTATAAGTCTCCTTTAGTTTAAAATTTGACATTTCCCTAACATGGAACTGTTCTAAATTTGGGTTAGGAGGAATTTTAAAATGGCAAAACTGTCACATTTTATAAGAAGAAAAGAAGCCTAAAACACAAAAAAAGTTAGTTTTAACTAAGGAGTATTATAGAATTAATCAGTTATTAGAAAGGAACTCAAATAAAAAGATTCAACTAAAAAGAATGACAGTTCTATTGTTTCCAATCAATCCAAATGTTTACCTGATAATTTGTTAGCATTCTTACTTTTTGTTAGTTTATTTGCTGGCTTTCTGTAATTTTGATTTGGTTTGAAATGACTTTACTGCTCTCCTTATTTTTAGTTTTAGTCTCCTGTAGGGTGGCCTCTGTAACTTAGGTGACTGTTGAATTTACAACAGTTCTCCTGCCTCTGCCTCCTAGATGATGAAATTACACATACCACCAACATGCCTGGGTAAGAGTTATGCTTTATAAAATCTCTTTCTTTTATTGAATAAAAATGTAGGTTTCTATATTATCAACGTAATTTTTCTAGTCAGGCTTTTTGTAGTATTCCAGGGCATTGTAAAAGCCTAGCCAATTATAATAAAAACTTTACAAAATTGTTTATCTCTGAAAATGATAACAGTGCTGTGAAGGATAAATATTTAAATAGAGGAAAATCTTAAGGATTTTATCCCCATGGTAATGTGTTCTTACAATTAAAACACAGGAATTGGACCAGGAATTCAGCACGTGGTTGATGTGTCAAGTATTGCAGATTCACAAGATTGCTTTGAATGAAGGCATGACACATTGCATATTGCTGTAGAGCATGCTTTCATTTCTTGATTAAAAATGTTAGGAACATGTTTAGAAATTCATTTTATAGTGATGAAGGATATGAGGTGTATAAACATCTAAAGAAAGGATGTTTTTACCTGAAACATCTGTTTGTGCTGCTTCTGTAACAAGCTACGATAAATAATTGCTATTTATATCTTAGGTACCAAAAGGCAGCATCAGTTTATTCCTCTGTTACAAAGAATACAGTAATGTGACAGTCAGTAGTCTCACAACTCTCGCATCAGTGATAACACTTTGGTAGCATGGTTTTTGAAGAGCTTAAAGTATCTGTACTTTCATAAAAGTCTTGCCCAGAAGAAAATGTTATTCTTAGTAGACATACTCTTTGCTCATAACATTCTTGCTGCTTAGAGATTCTACTATCA
>JADRCD010195088.1:0-18295 GCA_019843815.1 Montemys delectorum | reverse complement strand
TATGTTAGAAGAAGGAAACAGACTCTCACAGTTGTCCTCTGACATTCACAAACATTCAGTGCCACCTGTCAGCCCATACAAACACAGACAGACACACATGGATACAGAACAAGTAAAAATAATAAAAACCTTTAGAAAATAATAAATTTGACATGACATTTTCTATGAAAGATGTAAAATGAATAATATCTCTGTTTCTCTTCCCCAACTTTCCCTAACAGCGTCTTATACAACTATTATGCACTTTAGAATGGGAAACTGACATCTCAAAGCCCCTTGTTCCACTAATGTTCTTTATTTTCTAGCTTTATGTTTTCCAACACATCACACTGAACTTTACTGTTAGTTCTTCTTTTTTTCTCATATTGATCTATAACAATTCCTAGGCTCTTCTGTGTCTATCATAATCATGGCACTTCTGAAAACTATTGATGTTATTTTATGAAATGTTGAAATGTTCTTAATTTAGATTTGTCTGATATTTGAAGATGCAATCTATAGCATTTTTCTAAAAAAAAACCTGTATATATTTTTTCTTATCAAGTTCATGATACAACATCATTATTGGCAATGTCAACCTTAATCACAGTTATCTTATACCTGGATCTTATAAAGGACTGAATGTATTTTCTTCTACCAGTTTTAACACATCGAGTTTCAAATAGAGGCATGTGATCCATTTGGAGCTAATTTTATTTAGGCTAATAGGAAAGTTCATCATGTACCCATGTTCGCATGTGACATTGGGCTTACAGGTGGCATTGAGTGCTTATGGCATTAGGAGGACTGTTTTCCATTGCATAGGTCCTGGGTATAAAACTCAGGTCATTATGCCTTGTAGAAGGCACATTACATTCTGAGCCATCTTTCTGCTCCTCAATTTTTTAAGGCAATATGTTTCACATTGTCTATGATCTAATAGGAGATAGACAAAATGTTGTGATTTTATGTGAGTCCATTCTCTTCCTGCTTTGGGATATTTATTTTACACTTCTTTTTCACCTTCTTCTTATTGTTATATTTACCAATTTCTAGAACATAGCTCTTGCTTTGATTCATGCATACTTACATGTATCTATGTGTGATTTGTACAAAGAATAGTTATTTTTTAATGCACTTGATTATAATAAGGCACCATGATCCAGCTGCAATGACTTATATACACATTCGTTTTCACTGGTCATAGATTATCCATACCTTTACTATACCAATGTCTTCAAAATTGTTCTCACTATGAAATATATGTCAAGTATTGCCATAGCACAGGGGACAAACAGAAAGCTACTTCTGGAGATCAGTGACCTACTATAGAATTATTCTAAGTATTATCCATCTACCTCAAAGCTTTGGTATCCAAGCCCTTTGTAATGAAGTTGCATATTACCTATGTTCCATAGCATATTATCTAAGATGCCCTGTACCATCAAACAATTTCTCTAGCCCCCTCTTGTGCCATTTTCTCATTCCTCACACTATAGAGCATACCTGATGAGACAGAAGATGAAATTGTTAAAATGGATAACTAGACTTAGCTGCTTCTTTGATAAGACACTGAAGCTCATGGTATATAGGATACCTAGAATCCACACCAGAGCAGAAAGCAGTCAAGAAAACTCCAGGAACAAAAGAGCAAATCCTCCACACACCCTTCTTCTTCCTTCAACTTGTATTTCCTTACAGCATCCCCTGTTGTCATATTTCAGTTAGGAGCTGCTGGTCATGAAGATAAGTGCTTTGAAAGGAACTGGGGCAACCAACAAACAAGTGGTTCTGAGAGAGCCAATCTTGGTAGCATCAAGTATAGTTCAGAATGATTCATCTGGAGTTGAGAACTGGGAATTTGAAAACTGGAAAAGGATACATGAAAGAGGATTATTCCATTTGATTCATGTATCCCTGAGATGAGTTTAATTTCATCTTTTCTACACTCTTCTATTTATAACCTCTTGCGCTACAGCTGATTACAACACTGCTTTGCTGGGGAGTTTGGCATCTGTTACAAGGCATTCGTTTAAGGGAAGATGTAAGCAATATCTTCTTTTCTCCTTAGGTCTCATTCATAAATGAAGGCTCAATTGCTTCAAAGTTAACTCAAGAGAAGACATGACTTTATCAGGCTTTCTTACAGAGCATAAGTGAGAGGTTACTTACAGGTATATGGGTGTTCCTCCTTCAATTGTACCACACATAAAAGGCATTTGGCCAGCTGGAATGAGGGCTTCCTTGTGGCAGCATGGATGGAGTCAACTTTTCTAGTTTCCCACCACCTATGTATTCTAGCCCCTCATATGCAATTAAGGCAGAGGTTGTATGGAGTGACTGGATAATCAGGTGAGTCTTGTAACCCATTCTACCTCTGTTAAGGGATGTAAACATTCAATATTAGCTGGGATTCCTTCCACAAGAACTTGAAGCTGATTTGTCCAAGATGGTGGCTCTATTGCTAGTAAGAAAGTCACTTACAACAGAGCCAGTGAGAACAAATGCATGGCATTAAGACTCTAGGGTGTTTTGATCAGTCAGTCACAAACTGTGGAAAGTACTCTCTGCTTAACTGTCTACCATTGGGTTGAACCAAGATGGCCATTGTAATCAGTCACAGGAAGAGGGAGTAAAGCTGTTATTGAACTTGTTATAAAATCTGAAATTAAGGTAGATCCAGTCTGATTGTTGTAATTTTGGATGTTGGAGAATGAAAGTTAGTAAGGTTTAGTTCTGTCCAAATAATGGGACTAGATTCTCTGTTGAAGAAACATAAAATCATTATGTATAAGCTAACAGAGTCCCTGTCTATAGATAAGGAAACAAAGGTTTGAATATTTTATATAACCTAAGTAAGAATACCTAGTTATGATTCAAATAGAAATGTTAAGAAGCATAGTAAAAAGTGCATAAATTTATGGTCATACTGAATTATAGTTTTGTGACATACTGCTTAGAGAAACATACATTACAGAATCACCTGAAACAATAATTTTTTCCAAAATGTACACAAATCCAAGTTCTGTATAAGAATGTTGTGAAATTGAAATCATAGTTGTGAAGTTCAAATGAAGTGTAAACAGTTTCTTTTACCTTTAGAAGGGAGATGCTTATTGCTTTGTTGTATTTGCATTATTCTATTTTTCATGGTAAAATGGAAGGTGGATATGGCTTCCTTAGTTAAATTTGTAGACTTCTTATTTTATACATTATTTTCTCCACAGGAAAAAAATTACTTCTGCCCCCAGTATTATATATCATTCTGAAGTATCAGGCAAAAGAATTTCGATTTGATTTTTATCTACTTTTAAATATAAGCAGATCCAACAATTTCATACAAATTACATTTGCATTGGCAATATTGTCAAGCAGTCTCATTTTAGTGTTTCTATGATATGAAGAAAGACTGAAGGCTAACTAGCTACAATGCATAAAATAAAAAAGCCAAAATAGATTCCCATTCTTGCAACCTAAGCAAAGTAAATCCCATTAGCAAAAGTCCTCAGTCATCTAGGCAAGCAGAGCACGTCAGAGTAATGATTCAAAGAGTTGTTAAAGAAGAAAACATGAAGGTGCACAAGCTGACTTCTCCATGTTCTGACAGACAAGCACAAACAAAAGTCACCTGAAAGACTGAGAAATCATGTCGTAGTTTGGAACAAAAAGGAAGCTAAACTTTGAAGTAAGGAAGGTCGGGTTAGTTCCACAAGTTCTGTTCCTCTTAATGGGCTTCAGCTGCATAATTATTGAAAAAAACTTTGTCCCAACTAAAATTGGAAGTCAAGCCAGTGATAGGCAATCCTTTAGTAATTACCTCCTGCTTAGTAATAACCGTCTAGTGCCAAAAGTTTCATAGTCCACATTCTCATCAAATTTAAAGTCTTCTTTCCACTATTATACTTTCCTTGAAATAAATAGTACCAAGCTGTTCAAATGTGTGCCTGCTCAAGGCCACTGTTCATGAAATAATATCCACATGCATAACAATAGCAGCTACTTGTTAAACAATGGTGAGAAGTATGAGCGAGCTTACATATCCCCTCTAATCCTAAGAAAACATCCTTCTGGAAAACATGACCTTTGTATAGTAAGTTAGATAAGAGAGCTGAGCTGTGATATTAGTGAACATGCCAAGAGCTCTAGAGTGACTATGTAGCAAACTTAGAATTCTAGACTGTCTTTAATCCAAAACACTACAGTTCAAATGTTATCTATGAGCATGTAATGTCCCCAAGCATGTAAAAGCAAATCTATCTAAATAGTCATATGCGTCACAAGGAAGTGTCTTAAAAGTTCTTCTTCCCTCTCTTCCTAATGGAATTGTAGATACTCGTGAGTCTTCTTGCACTCTTGCTAGCCACAGAAGCACAAGCATTGCCCTTTCCTTAATGGCATGGGGGCAATGCTGTTGATCTCTTGGGCTTTAAATTGGAAAAGATCTGCAGAGGGATCCATCCTGTCTATTCATTCCCTGATTCCTTGTAGAGTGACAAAGATCTCCTCATGGCACAAGGGTCACAAGGCACAGCTTACTGCTTCAGTCACAAAGTCTAAGATTAAAAGAAGATAAATATGATGAGCAACCTCATGTGAAGGGAAGAGAAATACTTTGTAAGTTCTCCTCCTTTGCAAAGAAGAAGGGTTCTGTGAACTTTCTAATGTGTATTTTGGATATTTGATTAAACCCCAGAACAGTTCATGTGAGTGAAAAGATGTAGTAATTGTTCAACCAAGCGAAAAATGAAGCCACATTTGGTAGGAATAATTTGAGGATATGGTCAGTCAAAAAAAATCAATCATGTCAAATGTTCTTACTGGTTTAATTTTGAGATGAAAGTATTCTGACTGGTGAACATTCAGCACTCATGACTGGCCTGGTGGATCACAGGTTTGATTTCACATCAGCCATTTGTTTATAAACATATCATGGATTTATCTTCTGAATCCCTGCACAGAACAAAGACCACAGATGAGAAATCCAAATCCAGACCTAAGTAGATGGCTTGCTTGTGAGGTGTATGTTGAGCAATTGTGAGAACCAGAGTTGGATCTCTAACATGCACATAAAAGAAGAAGAGGGTAGGGATTTGTGGTCCCACCTCTGATTGACATGCAGAGACAAGGAGAACCTTGGAAAGCACTCACTTGTCAAGCTAGATTACATTTTAAATTCTGAAGCAATATGAGATAAGACTCATCACCCACCTCACAGATTCTTTCCTTTACTCCATATAGCTTCTCTCTGTGGAAAATGTCTGGGAATAATTGGTTCTTCTAGATCTATATATACTCAAGCATCCAACTCTGCAGAACTATTCCTTTTCTTTTTTAAATGAATTTATATATTAACTTTACACCCCAATATCAGATCCTCTCTCCTTCTAGTACTCTGTCCTCTTCTCCTCTCAGAATGGGGAGTCCCCCACCCCAGATATTACTGCCCCCTGGCATATCATGTCACTCTAGGACTAAGCACATGTTCTCCCACTGAAGTCAGACAAGGTTACCCAGTTAAGAGAACAGGGTCCACAGGCAGACAAAAGTCAGAGATATTCCCCTCTCAAGATGTTGTGAGATCCATCTGAAGACTAAGCTTCACATCTGCTCCATATGTATGTATGGGAGAGAGGGGCTAGGTCCAGTCCATGCTCACACTTTGATTGATGGTTCAGTCTCTGGAAGGCCTCAAGGATCCAGGTTAGTTGACTCTGTTGGTCTTCTTGTAGAGTCCCTGTCCTCTTTGGGTCACTCAATCCTCCCCTAAATTTTTCTTTTCTTTCCTTTTCTTTTTAATTATTTTTTTAATTAGATGTTTTCTTTATTTACAATATCTCCTTTCCCAGGTTCCCTTCCAAAAAGAAAAAAGAAAATAAAGTTAAAAAAAAACTAAAACAAACCCCTGTTCCCTCCTCCCCAGTCCCTGCTCAACACCCCACCCCCTCCTCCTGATTACTGGCCCTGGCATTTCCCTACACTGGGGCATAGAACCTTCACAGGGCCAAGGGCCTCTCCTCCCATTGATGAATGAATTGGCCATCCTCTGCTATACATATGCTGCTGGAGCCATTAGTCCCACCATGTGTACTCTTTGGTTGGTGTTTTAGTCCATAGGAGCTCTGAGGGTACTAGTTAGTTCATATTGTTGTTCATTCTAAGGGGCTGCAAACTCTTCAGCTCCTTGGGTCTTTTCTCTAGCTCCTTTATTGGGGATCCTGTACTCAGTCCAATGGATGGCTGTGAGCCTCTACTTCTGTATTAGTCGGGTACTATCAGAGCCTCTCGGGAGACAGCTATATCAGGCTCCTGTCATCCAGCAGTTCCTGGCATCCACAATAGTGTCTAGATTTGATGATTGAATATGGGAAGGATTCCCAGGTGGAAACATCTCTGAATTGTCCATCCTTTAGTCTCTGCTCCATGGTTAGTCTCTACAACTCCTTCCATGGGTATTTTTCCCCCTTTTAAGAAGGAATGAATATCCAAACTTTCATCTTCCTTCTTCTTGAATTTCTTGTGGTTTGTGGTTTGTACTTTGTGTATTCCGATCTTCTGGGCTAATATCCACTTATCAGAGAATACATACCATATGTGTTCTTTTGTGATTGAGTTACCTCACTCAGCATGATACTCTCCAGATCCATCCAATTCCCCAAGAATTTCATAAATTCATTGTTTTTAATAGCTGAGTAGTACTCCGTTGTGTAGATGTACCATATTTTCTGTATCCATTCCTCTGTTGAGGGACATCTGGGGTTTTTTTTTTCAGTTTCTGGCTATTTTAAATAAGACTGCTATGAACATGGGGGAGCATGTGTCCTTATTACATGTTGGAGCATCTTCTGGGTATATGCCAGGCGTGGTATAGCTGGGTCCCAGGACCAGATGGATTTAGTGCAGAGTTTTATCAGGCCTTCAAATAAGACCTAATACCAATACTCCTCAAACTATTCCACAAAATAGAAACAGAAGGTTCTCTACCCAATTTGTTCTATGAAGCCACAATTACTCTTATACCTAAACCACACAAAGACCTAAGAAAGAAAGAAAACTTCAGAACAATTTCCCTTATGAATATCGATGCAAAAATACTCAATAAAATTGTTGCAAACCTAATACAATAACACATCAAAATGATCATCCATCACGATCAAGTAAGCTTCATCCCAGGGATGCAGGGATGGTTCAATATTCAGAAATACATCAACATAATTCATTACATAAACAAACTCAAAGAAAAAAACATATGATCATCTCATTAGATGCTGAGAAACATTTGACAAAATCCAACATCCCTTCATGATAAAGGTCTTGTAAAGATCAGGAATTCAAGGCCCATACTTAAACATAGTAAAAGCAATATACAGCAAACCAGTAGCCAACATCAAACTAGAGAGAAACTTGAAGCAATCCCACTAAAATCAGGGACTAGACAAGGCTGCCCACTCTCTCTCTACCTGTTCAATATTGTACTTGAAGTCCTAGTCAGAGCAATTAGACAACAAAGGGAGATCAAACAGATATGAATTGGAAAGGAAGAAGTCAAATTACCACTATTTGCTGATAATAGGATTGTATGCTTAAGTGACCCCAAAAATTCCACCAGAGAGCTCCTAAACCTGATAAACAACTTCACCAAAGTAGCTGGATTTAAAATTAATTCCCCAAACTTTTCTACAAGACTCCTTGAGCTCCATCTAATGTTTCACTGTTGGTCTCTGCATCTGTTTCCATTGTCTGCTGGTGGTGCCTCTCAGAGGACAATTATGATAGGCTCCTATCTGCAAGCATAACAGAGTATCATTAATAGTGTAAAGGATTGGTGCTTGCAAAACCAGGGTTGGGTCTCTATTTGCCCAGTCATTTGTTAGCCATTCCCTCCATCTCTTCTCTTTGTTCCTGCTCATCTCATAAACATTTTCAGAATGTCATACTAACAAAATGCAATAGCTCGAAAATTTTACATAATTAAGGAATTGAGAACTAAAATAGTAAAATGTTTATGTATATGGGTATGACCAGTTCATCTTCCTATCTATTAGAAATATGGTTTTAATTTGATTCTGATGGAAGGGGCCTTATGAAAGATGTGAGTAATTTCAAACATAGGTCTCATCTCCCCTCTCTGCTATTTGTGGATACAGCAAGATAGCACATTTAGGAAGACTATCATTGGACCCTCAACAAACATCTTATCTTCCTATAACTTGGTAGTAGACATTTAAGACCTCTCAATTGTGAGCTAGAGTTTATTGTTTATAAGTAATGTCATTATGACATTTTTATGTTTTATCATATTATTTAAATACTTATATACTTATATAACCTCTAATATTTAGTCTATGGGTGGTACATGTATTTATTTTGCTATCAGTCCTCAGAGAAGATAGGTAATTCACTAATTTCCACATAAAATGTATCTCATACAGTCCAGAGGCATCTTCTGAGATCAGTAGTGCAGAAGATTGGTGAAGTCCCTGTGATGGTGAGGTTTTGTCAACCTAACCAAACTAGAGTCATCCAGGAAGAGGTAATTTCAATCGAGAAATGGCTTCCACCAGACTGTCAGGTGGACATGTCTGTGTGGAGTCTTCTTCTTGATTAAGTTTTTTTTTTTTTAATATTGGAGGGCACAGCCCATGATAGGTGATAGCAGGTTCTACTCCCAGTAGTGGAATAGAAAAATCAGGATAAGCAAGGAATGAGGAACAAGGCAGTGAGCAGCTTTGTTTTACATTTCCTATTTTAGCATAGGCTTCTGCACTAACTATCAGCGATCAACTGTGATGAAGACGTATAAGCCAAGTAAACTCTTTCCTCCTCAGGTTGTTTTTGATGGTGAAGTTTCTCATAGCAATTGAAACTAAACTAGGACATCCCTTAAAGGAAATAGCATGTGTTTGCTTGCTTTTTGTGAGTGCACCCTCTGCTCTGCTCCTTCACTCTTCATTCCTACCATCTCTTTCCCTTCCACCTTACTCTTTTGGCTCTCCATTATGCAGAGAGATCCTTCAAACTGTGGGGCTGTAAAGTAACCACTTGATCATTAATATTCACAAGAGACCGAGTCCACTGGTTCTATGTATACTTGTATCTCTGACAAGGTTATTTTTTTTTCATTTGTTGAGGAGCAGAAATCCTCAAGGAAGTGATTTCTCTCTGCTTAGTTTTTAGGAATAAGGAATGGAATGTAGGCAGTTTTCACTCTCTAAGTGTCATGTGCAAGGTGACACACACTGTAGGGAGAAAAATGGTTCTCCTCTTTACTATGGGCAAAATGTAGAGAAAGCAGAAATCTTCACCCTTGAATTAGAATCAAAAGGTTGTCATCTTGAGTATTATGCAAGGATTGTGTTTTCTAAGACATATGGTCTTTCTGAATCATCTCATTTAGAAAAATCCACAAAATCCTTTTATATACAGAGGTTGGTCACTGGACCCAACATATTGGCTCAGTTTAATAACAACCCACTAGATTCAAGTTGAAATGTCATATCCTAATATCTCCCTGTCCTCTGTGTCTGTCTCTCTATCTCTCTGTCTCTCACTATGTCTGTCTCTATCTGTCTTATCTGTCTCTCTTTCTGTCTCTCTCTGTCTCTCTAGAGAAGAAAGGCAGTAAACTCAGAAAGAGGAAGAGGCATTAAAATCTCTGTCTGTACTCACTGCTGAGTCTGCTCTCTAAAATCCCACCAATCTTTTATGGCCCTAATAGAATTTATATTTGAAACATGATACCTTCCTCAGAAGAGATAAAGAAGTTGAGGTTTTGTGGCCAACAATACTTTTTAAATATAATGTTAAGTGCTCACAATCACAAAGTAGCTGACGAGAATGATGCAAAATGTTCACCAAAACTGTGTACATAAGAAACATGCAAACTGGTAAGCAACAAGAGCCCTGACTGGAAGTAGCTCTATCTTATATCTTAGATTCATAACTGAGATTTTGTAACAACCTCACTGGCGTGGCAGTATGACAGTTAGCATATCAAACCTTTGATGTTAAGTAGATGTGTTAATCTTTAGGTTGCCAAGGTTTCTCTGAGGTTCTGCAGCTCTCACTTCCCTGGCACTCAGTTTTAAAGTGATAAATTAATATGTGAGAATAAAATTATACATTACAAAAATGTTTATATTAGTATCTTCAATAGTATGAAGTATGAACATGTTGTTTGGGGAGAAGATATGGATTGCATTATAAGAAAGGAGACAATCTGAATAAGAGGAAAACAACAAGTAGGTAAGAGTCACACGATGAGCACTTCATTATCCATGGAAGAAACGTGAGCAGCTAAAGATCAGTGGGTATTTACATAGATTTTTTTCATGAATGTATATATGAAATCTTTATTTTCCAGTGACTAACCAGGAGGATGTATTGCAACATAGCAGAGAAAATGGAATTAGAGATGTGAATAAAAGATTGTGGAGTATTAAGCAAGAAACAACTAGAGCATAGACTAACAGTGGACCACTACAACTGACGAGAATTCAGTTAACTTGAGGGTGTAAGTGGGTTAGAATTGATGAAGTGTGGCTGGCTGGCTTGGAAGGGAAGAAACAATGGGCAGATGCTAGTTTTGAGACTTCACAATTTGTAAATCCATAAGCTAGTGACATGTAAAGAGCTGCTCCATGAACAGCAAGTTCGAGGACCTTTACATGGATCACACTTCAGCTCCAATTTTGAAGGCATCTCAGGTATCAGAGTGAAGGGACTTGAATTCTAAACCATCTACACCTGTTTGAAAATGTCCCTCACCCAGGAGAAAAATAAAAATGACCATCAGCTTCGTCATCTAAAAATTTCTATGGGTTTATTATTTTACCCAAAATAGGACCTTAGGCTCTGAACATACTGGACAAAAACTCTGACACTGAGCTGTGTTCCCAGGCCTGAGATTTCCTTTGAGTGTAAGCTGAAGTGGCCCAATTCTAGGCATAGTGGTGGAAAGCTGCAGGGGACCTAAGCTTGCCGTGATTACTTGCATATGTAATTAAAAACTCCTATCTCAATCAATGAAGGCAAAACTAAATTCTTCTTCAGTTTTCAGTCATTTGTACTGTCTTTAGTAAACACTTCTATTCTTGCTCCTCCTCTGCCCTCTAATTTTATCGTTAATTCACATAAAAGACATTAGATCTTCTGGATTTTATTAGTGTAGTCAGAACAGTGGAAAAGGTGTTTACTCAGGAGACAATGTGAATTTGTAGATAATTATTGCATGTTCCTAAATGAGTCTGTCTTTGAGTATTATTCTTCTGTTTTACATATATTTTATACTGAATATTATTATTTCTCTTTTTAGTTTAAGAATGCTCTATGGAACCAAGCAAATCTATATGTGATTCATGTTTCAACAGAAGGTGACCACTGAGCTCATGGACTTTGGTTCAAGAACTTTCTGCTCTCTATAACAATCAGATTGTCTTAGACAAATTATGCAATATTGGAAAACTTCTCTTTTTCTACTATGCTAAAGGAAGTTAAAAATATTAATCTATTTTCCCTGGGTATTAAGAATATTAAATGCCTGTCAGTGCAAAATTAGATTTAAAATACAAAGGATATTATCAAATATACAAATATATGAATAATATAAATATATATCATGTTATATTACTTCATTATTATAACTATTTTATAGGTCTTCAGAACAAGATAAATAAACTTACCTATAAATCACAGCCAATGTATCTATCTGCCACATTTGAAATATATGTATATTATGAATTGGTTTAATATCTAGCCTGCTTTTCTCACTGAAATATAACCTGTACAAAGGAGGAATTGTTATCTATGTTGTTTATTGCTATATGCATTTCCTAGAAAATTGCTAGGCTGGAAGACATGGTCAATAAATATGTGCTAAATGAATCATTGACAGATACTGAAGGCCTTAATTTCCCTGAAGCATCCCCCACTGCATTGCTCTTATTCAAGAGTACAACACTGCACCCTTGAACTAGCACCAAGTGGATTTTTTACTTTAAACAACCTTGATCATTGTCACACCATCATTGATAATGTATATTTCTTATCACATGCTATTTTTACTTGACTTGTTTTTAACAACATCAAATCCAGTCTCATGTGTCTCCTTGATCTAATCACATATTAATTTCACAGTTGACACCAGTCACTTCACATGACTAATGTTCAGATAAACTGAAAACATTTCTTCTTGTTTTATATTCTATTCAATATCTATACCTGAGGGTTGTTCATGGCTTTTTGTCCAGGCCAACCTTGTTTAAGTAAACAGTATATGATTAGAGAAATGTTCTCTGTCTGTGCCAGGGAATGTCATAACTCTGGATGACTATTAACTAAGTGTGAGGAAAATAATTGTTTCAAGGAAAGAACCAATGATTTAGCTTTTGTTCATCCCAATTAAGTTTTAATGTTTATTTGTGGCTAAGATTGTTATATTGATCAATTCTGTAGATTGTTTACACCCTTCTCTTTAAGTACCCATCATCCATGGCTTCTGTCAGAAACACCATTTGCCATGAGTTCCAATCCTTCTTATATATTTATAAGAATCTGTGGCCATTTGTGATTAAAAATGGTATTAAAACATAGCCTTTATCTGTAATATAACACAAACCCTACTCAACTTAACCCTGATTCTTGTCCTACCTCTATTCAATGCTAGATAACATAGAGCCAGAGGGAAAGGACATTGTCTTCTATACTCAGAATATAATTGCCTTCCAGTTTAAGAAAATAAATACTATCAATGGATTTATTTAACCACTTATCGACTACTACCAGACTAAATGTAAAGTCTTAGGATTAGTTAAGTAATAAAGTGAAAGAGGTTTTATTTCTAAAACTAAATCTAAACAGTTCCATGTTACTTACAAGGATATAGATTAATGACGTAATCATTCATTTATCTCTGTTATGAAACGGCCATACGACCTTCATGTGGTGTGTCTGTCCAATCAAAAGGCTAGATCTGAGTATTAGACAGAGATCTCAGAGGTTAAAAGCTTAAACTGCTCTTTCAAAGGTCTTGAGTTCAGTTCCTAGCACCCACATTGGGCAGCACCATGTAACTCACATGTAACTCTAGCACTAGACAATCCAACATCCTATTCTTGTTTCTGTGGGAAGTTCAGTCTTTTGTGTACAAACACACATACACACACACACACACACACACACACACACACACATACACACAAATGAAATAAAACTAAAAAGTAAAATCTAATTATCTGAAAATTTTATCATTCTTTACTAAAATAAAGCAATAATTAACCAGACTCCACAAAAAATCACTAAATGAAATGTATGAAATAGAAAGCTTTAAAAACTATCTCCTAAATAATAATTTGAGTACCTAAAGAGTCAGAGCAAAATTTTTAGTCATCACAACTTTTATATCAAAATAGAAGTTATTATGCTACCCAGGGTATATATATTTCAATATAGATTTAGACAACTTATTTGTAATTTATATTTTTAAACTATTTAGTTTTGAAAATATGGGAAAATTCTTCTGTTCCTAAAAGTTGCAGTGACAAACAATATTTTAACTGGAAAAGACACTAACAAATAAGTTTAATTTCCACATTGTCCAGGAGAGAAATCACAGGTTATCCAGAAGGACAAAGCCATCATTCTGCTCCTCATGGTATCATTTATTATCATAAAACATAATGAGTTTTTTCTTTAAGAATACACTAACCATTTATGAAATAACCTTTGAGAATGAATAGAACTAGTATTTTCCTTGAGCATATATATTACAGACTCATAAGTAATTTTACAACAAGTAAGTTAGAAGATAATAGTGCAGAAATTATATCATATGCAATTAATGTAGAGAGATAGTTATGTATGTTATATATGCTATATCTAGGATATATTAAGATATTCTACCTGAAAATCACTAGAAACATGCATATATTTCAACAGGGAAAGGAGAAAAGTGCACTTCACAATGAGGTGCCAAACAAGGCAGCCTAGATTGAAGAACACATGAGGCAACAACTTTGGGGATTGCCTCCACTCCACTTGTTCTGGACACACATGAAAACCAAGCTGCATGTCTGTAATATATGTGTGGGGAGGCCTAGGCCCATCATGCATATGTTCTTTGGTTGGTGGTTCAGTCTCTGAGAGTCACAAGGGTCCAGGTTAATTGACTCTGTTGGTGTTCTGTGGCGTCCCTAGTCCCTTTGGACCCCCCAATCCTTCCCCCTATTCTTCCATAAGAATCCTTATGCTCTACCCACTGTTTGGCTATGGGTCTCTGCATCTTTCTGAGTCAGATGCAGGGTGGAGTCTCTCAGAGGACAGCCAGCTAGACTCTTGTCTGCTAGCATAACAGAGTATTAATAGTGTCAGAGATTAGTGCTTTCCCATAGGATGAGTTTGAAGTTGTACTGGTTATTGCTTAGCCATTCCCTAGGTTTCTACTCCATCTCCTGTCCCTGTATTTCTTGCAGACAGGACAAATTGTGGGTCAAACGTTTCATTGGTGGGTTGGTGTCCCTATTGCTCCACTGAGACTCCCACCTTAGCCAGGCAAGTAAGCCTCTTCAGGTTCCATATCCCTAATGCTATTAGTCACAGCTAAGGACAGCCCAATTGATTCTTGAGTGCCTCACTTATCCCAGGTCTCTGTCATGTCCTGGAGATGCCACCCACCTCCCCAGCCCAGTCAGTTGCAGATTTACATTCATTCCTATGGTCATATGGCCATCTTTCCTGTCCCTCCCCATATTTGATCCTAACTATTTCGCATCCCTCTCCTCTTCCCCCTCCCACTTGGTTCTCTTCCTCCATTTGCCTCTTATAACTATTTTGTTTCTTCTTCTAAGTGAGAACCAAGCATCGTCTCTTGTGATAGAGCCATTTTCTTAATTGAGATTCCCTCCTCTCGGATGACTTTACCTGGTGTTAAGTGACTATTCATTATAGCTCCCCATGTCCTAAGTTTTCCATATGCTTTGTCTGGACAAAGACCATAGCAAGAGTTTGCAGTACCTATCAACATAAATATCTAAAGAAAAATGTCTTTGAAATATCTATCAATAACATCTATCATCTCCAAATTACTGCACCCTGACTTTAGATGTTACTGTCAATGAAATTGTCACTCATAAGGAGAAGCTTCCCCCCACTCCTCTGTGTGTAAGTACCTTCTGTGTGAGGGCACTTGTATTTTAACAAACCATCTGCAGCTTAAGAAGTCATGACATAGTAAAGGATGAGTGAGTAGTTTAGTAGCTAAAATCTGTAATTCTCATCTCAGGTCTTAATCCTTGTACAAGGGACAATCTCTATGTATAGCTCTAACTTGAATTTAAAACCTTGGCAGTATAATCAAAACAAAGTCACTGGCATTCCTCCTTATAATCCCATTTCATTATCTGGAATGTTATCCAGTGTTCTGTCTTCAAGATTAAATTGTAGGTCTTCCCATACAAAAGAGTAAGACAAAGATTTTAGAAACACTGTTACCAGCACCCACCAAGTATCAATCTGCAGTCCTTTAATTCTCATTCAAATCATACTGAATTCCCACATGCATGTTCACAGATGCACATGAACCCACATGGCTACACACAGGCATGATCAGAGCTCTCTATATTTTTTCCAACCTGATAATTTTAACTAAGTACAACCACTATATTTTGGATGGAGAGCTTTTCTTACAAGGAGCAAATGATAGAAATTATTTTCCTAGGCACTTCACACAGAAGAAAATAAACTGAAATTTACATTCATAAAAATAATGAAGGTTGAAGAGATGGCTCTATGCTGAAGAACACTATTAAACTGCTCTTGTAGAGGACCAGGGTTTAGTTCCCAATACCTGTATGAATGCTCACAACCAACTATAAGTCTACTTCTAGAAGATGCAATGCCCTTTCCTGGCTTCCACAGATACCAGGCCCACCACATGGTATCAATACGTGCATGCAGACAAGATATTCACTGACATTCAATAAAAGTAAATCTAAAAAGTGAGTAACTCAGTATGTAATGGATTAGTTTCAATGAGATGTTTAGTTTCTCTAGACATCTATTTGTCATATTAAAGTTTACCTTGTACCTGGAATATCTTCTTTGCTTTGCAACATAAAGGAATGAATCACAGCCAAGAACTCATTGCACATCTAACAAAGGATGCATAGATTGATAATAGGAAACCAGGAAACCAGTAAATGCTCTGAAGTTATAAATAACGTTTTTCACAAGTTTGTACTTCTTAACTTTTATAATGTTGTTGAAAATAATATATCGATATAAGGACTGGGCTCTAGACTAAGTGGGTACTAGAATAATGACATAGATGAAAAGCTGTTAGGTCTCACTTGACACTCAGTGATTTATAATATATTTTTGTAAATATAAGGCAGAAATTTACAAAGTTAATATGTTGTATAAAATTCTGGCTAGCTCATGAGCAAGTAAACTGAGATCCACTGATCACAAACAATTGATGTTTTAGCTAAAATGGCAACAATGTTGGAGTCTATGTTCAGAATCTGGAGGTTTTAGAATTATTATTTTCTCTTTCATTATTCAAATATGTTAATTTTTATCTTGAACACTAGATAGGTAGAATTAACCCCTGCATACAAATGACTCCAAGTGTTCAATATCTTTATTCACAGACTTTGAATCAAGTATTTCACAAGTAATTGATGTTCAATAAATGTTTACTCAATAAATGAATGAATGAGTGACACTCAAGAGAAACAAAATACAAATAATATTAGTGCCATGATTAAAATTAATAACATGTCTTTTAAAAGACCCTTGTGAAGGGCAGATGTTGTATGCATATGAATTAATGAGTAAACAGTGGAAACATTTGTGGCTAGCATCTGAGATAATGAGGGAGTACAGGATACAAGATGTTGAACAGCCGGGATGAAAATCCTCTTTTGATGCCTCTAGCAAATAACTGACTCTTTCTCTTGGTCAAAATGTCCAGTCTTGGCTTCTTACACCATATGATGTTTTATCTCCTTCCCATATTAAAGAGAAACAGCAGGCTGGCATGATGTCACAGCATAGTAATTAAGTCACACATTTCTCTGAAATGATTTGGGATGAAATCATATTTGATATCATAGAGTTTTCTCTTGGTTTTTAGTAAATCTCTATAATATCATAATAACTAAGATAACCCAACTCACCAAAGTAAAAGAAAAGTGTTTTGTTGATAAACTTATGACCTTTGGGAAGTTAGATAACTCGAGACTCAGTTTCCTTATTTCCAAAGGGTAGGATATTTTATGTACTTTACCGTGTAGAAAGAAGATAACATGTACACATCAACCAAGTTTACTCCCTGAATGGAATATTTAGTGTTATGAATTAATAAAGAAATATGTTAATGAAATACAATTGGATTGAATGGGTCAAAATTCATTTTAAATTATAATTTATTAGAACAGACATCTGCCACCTGCTTTTGTCTCCACTGTAAATCTGAGTAGGCAGGAGTGGAGTATCTATTTCTGTTGTTCCAGGAAATCAGGCTTAGGCTAAATTGACTTTCTGAAATGATTTTTGCACATAGAAGGAAAGCATCAGAAGAACTTTAACCTGAGCCAAACTACTGCATCCAATGTTCTTTGTCTTATTGCACTACTGTCTGGGGGACTGGACATCTGTCTGGAAACAAAATTGAAAATATCATAATGCAATAGCTATTACAGTGGGGTTCAGAAAAGCAGAGGGCTCTGCTGAAATGAAGAGGAAAAGGGCAAATACATTGCTCATTTTATACTGTGGCAGCAGGATTGCCACTTGCCTGGGTATAGAGAGCTTAGACAGACCTGTGTTCAAAGCCAGCACAGGTAGCCATCATCTGAGGTTGAGGGGATCACCTTGCTCCCTCAGGTTTAAATTCAAAATAAACCTACCAGCTCCTAATTGATGGGCAACATAAATTGGATGACACAGAAAACCTAGCACATGGTAGAGAATCTATAACCATTAGCTATTGCTTTCATTACTATCTTAGTGAATAACTTCCTTTACTCAGTGTGGGAAACAATCAGTGTTTGAGATCCCACTTTGCCTTCACACAGCTTTATGACTTCTGGAAATTTTAACTCTTTCTGGACTTAGGTTCATGAGAAAAAAATCCCACAGATCCAAAGTAATAATAATGTCTGCCTTGATATTAAAATGCCCATAATTGTGAGAGAATGTAGAAGTATTGTTTTGTTGGTCCATTGTTTATCAAAGGTTAGTAGTTACAGAATATATCTGAATATAAAAATCTTTTTGTATTTTTTTTCCAATTTTCCATGGCTCTGAAGTGCTAAAGCTG
>JADRCD010195086.1:0-17228 GCA_019843815.1 Montemys delectorum | reverse complement strand
ACTATGATTTGCTGAAGTTATAGCTGGGAGAGTTACATATTTCTGCTTTGGAAATTTTATATTACAGATTGAACTATCTGAAGTGGAGGAAATACCTTCACAATTATTCTGTAGAATGTTTTGGTATTACTTAAGTTGGAAGATGCTTTTAAGTTGGTAGTTCATTTTTTTCTGCATAGTAATTTAATTTCAGAAAAATTTATTAGATAGGTAGTCCTCAAGTTATACGGGATAAAAGTAGAAGTTATTTATACAAAAGACCTTTGTTTCATGTTAAAAGTTTTATTGGTATTCCAACTTGACACAACCCTAGATATATATGAGAAGAGGGACTTTTGATATAGAAAAATGTCTCTATAAGATTGGCCAGTAGGGAAGCCAGTAGTACTTTTTCTCGATTATTTATCACTCCTATAAAGGCCTAGCTCACTGAGGATACCTTCCTCCTGGGCAGGTAGTTCTAAGTGCCATAAGAAGCAAGCCATGGAGAGCAAGCCAATAAGCAGCACTGCTTCACAGTTTCTGCTTCAGTTCCTCCTTCCAGATTTCTGTCCTGTTGAGGCTCCTGCCTTGACTTTTTTCAGTGACTGCTGTGTCTTGAGAGTTGTAAGACAAAGTAAACCTTTTAATCCTCATGTTGGTTTTGGTTATGGTATTTTCTCACAGCAATAGAAACCATAACTACAACAATCATTGTACCATATGTTTATTGAGATTAATTATCTCTCTTAAAATGTATCTTACTTTGGTAGAAATAGATTGAGAGATTGAGTCATCGGATTTACTTGTTCCTCCACAGGATCCTGGATACTGGGTGAAGATTCATCACTTAGAATACACAGATGGAGGAATCCTGGATCCCGATGACGTCTTAGCAGATGTTGTTGAAGACAAAGATAAGGTAGATGACTCTGAGCACTTTCTTCTTTTTCCTATGCGAAGCAGCATAGTTTCAAGCCATTCAATTTCTTAACAAGCTCATACGTCAGTTATTATTAAAAGATACCATCTGTTTTGGTTTCACCTGGACAGCTCATAAATCAAAGTTCTTCATCAGATGTTTGCCTGAAGTTTGTCAAAGTTTGGGAACTTGTTTGTGGAGGCCTAATTAGCAGCCTCTTCATTCTCAAGAGTTCCCAATACATCTCAATAAATTAGTGTCAGCTACAGAGGCTGTTGGAACTGCTGCTGGTGGTGGCTCTGGAGTTTATTTCAGACAGTTGCTAAGAATTCATCTTAATGCCCGAGGTTGGAACGTGTTTTGTGTTTTACACTGGATAATATAGTGAGGTATGGACGACTCATGAAGAGCTACAGAGTAGATTTTTCTCAAAGTAGAAGGCACACTGTATCCTACATATATATTTCTTTCATGTTAATCCTCACTCTGAAACAAAAGAAAAGCATTACACTGAGTATGTTGAGTGTTTAGGAAACTTTAAAACTGTTCTTTTAATTATTTGGGACTAATTCATCACAAATGTAGCAGTTTAATGGAATTTTGCTCCTTACTACTTTGATAAGGTATAAAAGGAAAGTATCCTGCGGTGATATCCTAATTATTGCCATTGAAACACACTGTTTAATGTGAACTGTGTTGTCCTCAGAAATGGAACTGCTTCCATGATTTCTTCTCTATAACATTAGCAGTTTATAGTAGGTTTATTTTTATTTGTGGCATGTCTCGCTCTCGCTCTGGCTCTCCTGTTCTCTGTGTGTTCAAACTTACCTTAACCTTTGCAAACATAGTTTTGTATTTTGTATTTCTTTTGACACTTGGCTTGACTTTATATGGTAGTCAGCTACAGTGTAAGCAAACTGTGTTTCTAAGTAGATTGCCAACTCATAGAAGACAGGGACTGAGGATCCTTTCCTCCTCTGTGTTTCTTATGTTAGGATATCTGGCAAGTCATTTAATGACAGTTCTTTTGTTGTGGTTTCATTTTAGCTACTTTGGTTGGCCATGAGATCAAGAAATTCCCATACCTCAGCCTCTGGAGTGCTGAGTTTACAGTCTGAGCTACAGTGCATAGCTACAGAGTATTTTATGATTTTTTTCCCCTTATAACACCAAATGATAGCAATTCACTTGCCTTTTCCCAGTTTACTTTCTGTTTCTTCCCTTGGAAAACTTTACTTCTTTGAGATAGTTGAGATATTTGGCTTGATTTTTAATGATGAAGGTAGCCTGCATCTCAAATTCCACTGCCAGTGTGTTCATACAAAAAGCAAGAAAATGCTACATTAAAGAAAGTACAGAAGAAACTGGCTCATCCTGGCCTTATTCCAAATCCCATTTCAGGAAGGGAAATTCTGTTAACAATACCTGCAGAGATCTGTCCGATGCAGCACTTTCCTCTGCTGCATTCTTTCAACTGTTTCCGCAAAGCTTTTTCAAATCGTAGCTTCTATCTTAGCCACAGAAACAGCCTTATTATGTGTGTTTTTAAAAATGGGACTTAACACAGCTATTAAATAAGGAGACAAGGAGACAATCCCTAGCAGAGGATCCATATATGTCAGCTACAGCTTCAGCTTTCCTCCTAGTGCACTTTCTTGGCTCTCTGTGAAGCCCGACATTGTGCTACACAATCGATAAAGATTTGCACTTTTCATGTTGCCTAAAGAAGAATCACTCTATTTTCTTCCTTTTGTTAAAAAAGGGAAAATCAGTGAAAAAGAGAGCTTTCTTATTTTTCCTGGAAGCAGAGTCCACCAAACTCATTTCTCTTACTTTTAGTCAATTCACAGTAAGTAATTTCAACTGATCGTTTGTGGATCTCCTGTTGGATATCAAACCTGCCCAGGAAGGCTGGAGACACAGTTGACCTTTTATGTGTACTTGGTGAATACTGGTTCACAGATAGAATATGGACAGATAGCAGGCCCAGAGAAGATCATCTGGGTGTGAAGACTCATGCTCAAGTCATCACACTTGTATTCCTGGGAGAGGCTACCTGCTGGGGAACTGGCAATGAGGGCTGTAGGTAGTCTGGAACCAAGTAATGGAGAAGGCAAGAACTCAACAGCAATTACAATGCAAAAGCGGTGTCAGCTGTGGTTGCTCTGCTTCTGGAAAAGCAGTGTAGTTCAATAAAGGCTAGAAGCTAGAGGCAAAATGATTTGATGCAAAATTGGAGAAAGATCTGATTGATTTACTTAGTTTAATAAAGAGGTGACTTCTAAATTCCATTATCTTGTTACTCAATATTAAACTCTTAAGACAGTAACTTACATTGTGAATTATTGGCATGGTTAAAAAAGACAACTACAACATAAAAATATGTGAATATGAAAGTATATAATTTTTATGAAAATTGAACTGCTTCCATAACCATACATACATATGTATATATACCCTAACCCCTAACCCTGACTTCTAACCCTAACTGTACAATATATGTCTGTGCGTGTGTGTGTGTGTGTGTGTGTGTGTGTGTGTGTGTAGTATACCAACCCAGAAAATTTCTTTATTTACAGCTAGGTTTTACAGATGGGAAGGGCTAAACTCGGAGGCAGGCCAGGAGCTCGTCTTGGCTTTTACAACTAGGCATTGACCTTTGAGTGCCATGTACCTGTTCAAGTTCTACACTATCAGCTCAGCTTCATCTCTTGTTTTTGGTATAAGTGCTTGTTAGACATAGTATAAGATTTTTGTCTGCCTTATCCTCAGCTTCAACAATTTGTTCAACAACAAAATGTTAGTTAGTGTAGTGCTAGAATGGAAGAATTATGCCCCTTGCTGTCTTTTAATAATGATACTATTATTACTATATTTTCATGTGCATGTCTTGATTTAAGTACTAAATTGTTTGAGATTAAGTACTGAAACACCAAAGAAACTAACTTAATGTACCCTTTAATAGTTTTAAACAAATCTTGTAAAATTTGTTTTAAAGTTATTAAATTGCTCAAAATAGTTTTATAGGAAGATACTTGATTAATATGACACACCATTTGGATTAAGATATTATTATTATGTGAGAAATTAAATGCCAGCAGGACTAAATTTAGAATGAGAACACACTGTCTGCTAACGTACTCAACATTCAGGGATCTCATAGCATATTCAAAGAGAGACTGGTGTGCACAGTGAATGAACTAGTGACCTAAACCAGACTCACTGCCACATTGCTTTCTGAGAGCCCTCTGTTGCCCTCTAGTGGAGGCCAGTTCAGAAAACAATTTGAAATTTGATACTCCTCCAGTTAGAAAATGTCTTTTGTCTTTTTAGTATAGATCCCAGATCAGAGGTGGATAGGAAAGTGAGAGTTTACACATACATATTTGTGCTCTCTGAACTTCTTATGGATGGCCAAAGACATTCTTTGCATTCATAGACCCCTTGTTTATATTTTTGGCTTTCTCAACTTCCTTTTTACTGACTTTAAAGTTGATGGCTGATTGTACTAAGATGTGTGACTTTAGTGTGTAATTAGACAACTCATGATGTATGTTGTGTTTTGCTTGGGAACTATTGATGCTACATTAATCCTTTTTTAAAGATCCTGATTATAATTTTTTACAATCTGAGTTGGTTTTGAACACTTAGTTTATTAATGATAACTTCACCTTAACATAAAGTATTTCTTTGAAATCTATTATATTTTCTTAAATAATAATATAGTGAATTAAATCCTGAAACGTTTACATTTTGAGGGGATCTTGAAGTTACGACATGCCTAGAAATTTGAACAGTGCTTTAGAAAGAAATGCAAAAGCTTGTAAAGGAGGAAAGAGAAGCTTTCGCTTAGGAAGGCCCATGGCACGCGTTTCAAGATGACTTTCTGCCTATAGAGTAATAAAACTGTAAAAGTTTAGATCCAAAGTATAATAACCCTGTGGACTAACTCTAACATCTTCCTAGACGGGAAGTCTTAGACTCCTGGCCTCCATGTCTGTGCCTGGCTTCTTCCTGGAGTCCATTTTTGCATTTCCTCTTTGGCATTCTGATCTAAGCAGCTGTTGAGGGCTGACTTCTGCCAGAGGCTTGCTCTGTGTCCTCTTTTCTGTCCTGTCAATAGGGTATCCTTCTAGTCTTTAAGACTTGAACTCAACAGTTTTTTTCAAAGTTTAAATTATATGAGCACAGTTGATTTTTAAATCTTTTTTCATGTACTTATCCCCATCTTTGCATTTCCAGAGATAACAATTTTAGTAAATAAAATTGTAGACTAAGGTTATGACAACTGTTAGGGAATGATCTTCTCATTTCTTGGCTCTCTTACCTGTATAGCTCTCATCAGCTTAGCCCTTTTCTTTGTGTCAGGGCTTTCTCATGGGTAATTGAAGCTAAAAAAAAAAATGCAGTAATTTTATGTTATATTCATCATGTGTGATAAATAATCTATCTACAGTTTAAAGTCAAATGCTCAGGGGAGTAACTGTTAGGTTCTATTATGTTACATTACATATTATATTTAGCATATAACTATCAAAGTAAGAAAGATTGGATTTGCATTATTTTAAATGTATTGCTTAAAGCACATCCCATATAGGAATGTGGTTTGCAGTCTGTATTTACAGATTCAGAATCTCTGGATTCAACCAGCTGTGAATCAGAAGTACTCAGAAAAGAATTCCAGAGAGCATCATTTGACTTCACTTGTGTTTGCCTAGGGTCAGGGCTGCACGGAATGTGTCCAGATGAGGCAGGGTATAAAGCACACCTCACCTCACAGGCCCTCAGTCTCTCTCCAACATTTGTTTCACCATTGTTCTTGGAAACCTAGGATGGTTGTCCCTGCTATCGGGATGCATTGGCTTTACCTCCCCTTGACATGATCATATGACCAGTACAACAGCTGCTTAGGTATTAGTTGTACTCTGTTATAATGCTTAGTAATGTTCCCATGCTTTAAAGTACACAGAGGCTATATATGACTCGTATGCAACTTCTTGTCCTGTTAGGGATGTGGGCATCTATCCATAGAGGTTGGTGTCTGATGGGCATCCTGGGACCAGCCATTGTGGATGCTCTCGGGCATCTGTACTGAATGAAGTACAAGTCTCATAGGTTCTGTTATGAGTTCCTGGAATACCCATCTCCCCCAGCTGTCTGAAGCATTTGAAATGACAACAGTAATAAAGCTATGATTTCTGTTTTACATGCACCGCCTACCTGTTCTGTGCTTCCAGTGGTTTACGTGTTTAGTATGCCTGTTGATCCTTGTGCCTGGTCTCTGATTACTTAGGACACTTCATGTGTGTGTGCATATAATTATATAAAATTAACATATCACTTATCATGTATTATGTATTATATATACACACACATATATATGAATATATATATATATATATATATATATATATATATATAATTGGTTGATACTTTTGTCCATTGCTTGTTTCCAGTGCCTGTAACTGTGCCTAGCCCTTCCTTATTATTCAGATAATGTAGAAAGAATGAGCAAACACTTTCCAATGTTAAATAATTTGAGCACTCAGAATTTCAATTTTCTTACTGGTAAAATGAGAGTGGTAAATAATCTTTGTGTCACAGGGAAAGATAGAAGCTGTGTGTGAAAATTCAATGAAAATATTAAAGCACTCTACACGTATGAATATACTTGTACCATTTCTTAGTTTTTTATCGATCTTTCAATATCCAGGTCAAACTATTTTTTAATAGTCAATGTTTTTAGATCACCTCAATCCCAAGTGGCATTTGGAGCATTATAACTTCATATACATAATTAATACTTTAATATAAGCATTGATATTTGACCCTTGGCATTTTGAAAGTTTTAATATAATATTACTTAGCATGCTTTCTAAAGCCTTAGTTTTGTCCCCTTATTCCTTGTATGCTTGCTTAGACCTGGGATGGTTTTTAAAGATTTTTTTTTTTTTTTTTAGCATCTTGACTTTGCATGGGTTTTGTTGTTGTTGTTGTTGTTGTTGATGATGATGATGATGATGATGATGATGATGATGATGATGATGATTTTGTTTCTTTGACCAGATCCCAATATGTAGTCCAAGTTGGCCTGGAAATTACTATGTAGACTAGGCTCACCTTGAGAATCACTTGCCTCTGCTTCCTAAGTGCTGGGACCAAAGATATTTGAACCACACCCTGTTTACCTTTGGTTTTAGTCACTGATAAAGTTGAAACTAAAATTGAGAGTTTCTAATTCTCTACCTTTCTCTTCTAGGAAACTCTATTGTCCCTTTAAATATTGCAGTAGGAAGCAGTGTGCATGTACCAAGCCCAGAGGAACACTCTGCGTTAATACTTTTTTGGCCTTACTATGGCAAAGATAAATGTTTTGGGGAGATAGTAACTACAGCTACCTTAATCTTGATGATGGCCAAGTCAAATATGGACTCCCTAGTGCCTTCTGCGATTTACGTGGTTGGCAACTCTAGCATGGATGTATGTGTATAAGTGAATGAGAGGCAGGGGAACATCCCTGTGTGGAAGCACGTGGGTGTCTGCTCGGATTCAGCTTTGTACTGCTCATGTTGGCGAAGCAAGAGCTTCATCAGGCCTGATGCTACTGTTCATGCAGCTGCTTACTGTAGTACAGCAAACACTAAATAAATTTTTTTTGCAAGAATTCAAATCTGACAAAGAAAAGATCAGTCACATTTGAGATCACAATAATGCTTTACTTAGAGCCAAAAAGCAAATCCGAGTAAAAGAGTCAAGGAACCTAGCCTTCATCTTACAATGTGTCCTTAGCATACATTGTCTTGCTGGATACTGCCCTACAAATTTTCTCTCTCATATTAGTTTCTCTTGAAGCTGTCTCTATAAGTATATATCTGTGCCAAGATTAAGGGTTAAACAGTCTTTACAGAAACATGCATGTTATGTAAGTTACAAATTACAATTGCACTATACTGTTTTAAATTATATCAAATAGAAGACTGCAGGGTTTACAAAATGTCCTATTTTACAAATACAAATACCTGCAGTTGTTAATTGGTAACCTATCAATTATGTATTAATTAGACTGTATTCCACTAACACCTAGCTGGATTAAATCTCATCAAAGGCAGGTAGTCACCTTGCAGAAGACTGGAAATTGGTAGGATGGTTCTAGATTTTTCTTGATTTTCTAGCATTTCTCATTTACAAACTTTCTCTCTTACAAGGTCAACTATCATTGTCCCAAACTGCACTGAACAAAGAGAAGCTCAAATGAAATTAAGCAATAACACTTAGGACCACGGTTGAGCCAAATAAATCACTTTTGTTCTTAGCAGCTCTGGGAAGTATTTATGGACACATTTCCTTGTAGACTAGAAGGGACTTGCCATGATGATGTGAGCACATTAAGTCATTCAGGAATTTGAAAGAGGCTTAGATGGAAGGCTGCCTGTGTCAAAGCTCCTATCAAGGAAATACTCAGGAGGAGTCAGAGGAGAGAAAGGAGGGAGAGGATGCTCCTTAGAAACTGAAGGAGTAGGAAGAGATACTGTCAGTGTCACCTTCAAACAGGAAGCTGCAAACAATAGTGGAAGGACAGTGCCTCTTGCTCCTGATGACTCATAATCTTGAAAAGTGTGTGTGTGTGTGTGTGTGTGTGTGTGTGTGTGTGTGTGCGCGCGCGCGCGCGTGTGCATGTGTGTATGTGTGCCCACGTGGGCACGCACATGTGTGTGTGCCCGTGCAAGTACTACTTAATGAATAAAGGTAGGTTTTAAGAAATAGGCAGATGTGGTGCTTGTAAGAGATACAGAGGAGGAGGGACATAAAGAATAACATCTGTTTTAGGAAAGAAGAGACCTCAATGAATAAGTTAGGAAGTTATAAAGACAAGGCAGCTAAACACACTAAACCCCCTGATACAAGGAGCATAAGAGTGCCCTGAAACAGGCCAAAGAGGACGCTGTTCAATGGTGACCAATTACTCATGGAGCCTAGCAAGCTGTTCAGTTTCTTGGAAGTTTCAGGAAGAGGTATGAGCTGTGTAACAGTCTGATGGGAGTATCATCTGATAGGCTTTGACTATCATCTGGTAGGCTTTGACTATCATCTGGTAGGCTTTGACTATCATCTGGTAGGCTTTCTACTTGACTATGACTAGTTTTTTTTGTTCCTAGGGCTCCAATAGTCTGTATTATTAATAAGCTATATTAATAATAAACAGACATTAAAAGCTGCCCTTGCAACTGAGCTAGTATTTGTAACACTATATGAGGTACTTTTTCAAATTTTGTATAAATGTCCTAATTTATAAATAAATTTTAATAAGCAAGAATATCCAGTTCTCTTAGTCTTTTACATTGTAATTATTTGGAGCTCTCTAAGTGTATGCTTTTTTGCTTAAGAAGAGAGTATGTCTTTTCCATTATAGGAATCTAGACCCTTCACTTAGGGACTCATGATTAGATTTCTGAACTTAATACTGACAGTTTGAACATTTCAAGTTCTCTCTTTAGATTTCCTTCTTTTGATGTTACCAATCAGTTTTGCAAGATCAAGTGACATCCCAAGCAATAAAGAAGAAAACCCTCGTGTGTAGACTTTAGTTGAAGGAGAATAGCACCAAGCAAGTGCAGTTACAATGTCTAATAATGTCAGCCTAAAACATGCTAGAGTTGAAAGTCAAGTATTTGTGCCATCTTCACTTTACACTAATCAGAATGACGGGACAAGAGTCTGATAGAAGATGATCTTTCACAGTCCGAATCTCAGAAATATCCTTACACATAAAACTTGAAGAGTCTCATAGATAGCTCTTAGTGGGTAATAGTGTTAGAACTTCTAGACTGACAGCTTAGTGTGGCCACTGTATTGATCTAAGAGGAAGCTAGCATATGATAGTATAAGGCAACTTTCTAAATAGGTCACCTTTTAAATGGAAATTATACCAAACCTGCAGTTAGCGTATGTGAAAGTAAAAGTGTGTACTGTTATTGATGCTGAAGAAAGGAGGGAGACATCTTAGTGAAGAACCTCAAAGCAAAGGTCTCAGAAATGTCTTTGGTTTTCTAGCCAAAAGAACCAAGAGAAAGCTCCGGTGCCTCAGCTCCCATATGTGGCTCAAACCCGTTTTAGACCAGGGGTTCTCAGTCTGTGGTAGTGACCCCTATGGGAGACTAGAGGATCCTTTCACAGGGAATATCTAAAACTATCAGAAAACATACACACACATATATATATGTATAATCTGATGGTTGGGAGTCTTCACAACATGAACTGTAGTAAAGGGTTGTAGCCTTGGGAAAGATGGGAACCTCTGTCTAGGGCCTAGTTCCTTCTAGGGACCAGGTTTGGAACTACATTTCAAGATTTTCACAGTGAAAAATGGGTTGTGCTTTTTTTCCACTTCTAGTCCTTCTCCTAAGTGTTTTAAAGTCTTCAATCTTGAGGAGAAAATGCTACAGTAGCCTTGACTAGGGATTCATTGAGGCATTAAAGAAATACTACTTTCTCCTGGTCAAAAGAATGCTATTTATCACTGACCTTGAGTAAGGATTTAACATTTCCATCTGGGTATGCATGTGTACACATACATGTATATATATTTGCATGATATTTATTGCTAAGCTTGAGTGAGGACTTAACATTTCCATCTGTGTATGCATGTGTACACGTACATGTACATACATTTACATGCTAGCTTCTGCTTATGAAAGGAGCAGGTGTTTTTTGTCTTTTTCATTTCAGGTCGCCTTACTAAGTACTATATTTTACAGATCTATCCATATTACTGAACATTTCATTTTTCTTTACAGCTGAGTAAATTCCATTGTATGTATGTAGCACATAATCATTATCCATTCAGCAGTTGATAGACATCTAGACTAGTTTTTTCTTGCTGTTGTGAATAGGGCAAGAGCATGTGTAGGTATGTCTGGCAGGATATGAAGGCCTTTGGGTGTGTGTCCAGGTGTGCTATAGTGTGTCCGTATAAAGAAAGAACAATCCTGCTCATTGCTGCTTGCTAATTAGTGTAGTCATTACAGAAATCAGTATAGATTTTTATCAAAATAAAACTAAAACTGCTTTTCACCCAGCTATACCTATGGGGTCTGTTGTCTGGACTTTAGAATTTCTATTTTAACATAGGTGAAATATGTGTGACTAGCCTCAGACTGTTGAGATTGCTCTTCAACTTGATTCAATCTTATTTACCTGAAGAAACTGGAGACTGTTGGAAGCAAAATTTTTTTTCTTTAAAAAAAGTAAAAAAAATACAAAAGTAAACTACCTCAGAAGTTTTCCAGAATCCAAAAGGAAAGGTGACAGTTTTGCAATCTCTCTCTTCCTTTGGGATGGTGACAGCTCTGGTGTTCCAGTGTCCCCTCAGAGATGAGCATCTTTGATTGATTGATTGATGTCTGGATCCTCTTAAAAAAGAGGAGCCTTGGCTCTCCCTTTTTTAGCTATGGAATATTTAGCTATGGAATCATGATGGGAAACTGGGAGAAGAGATGTCACAATGTCCCTGGGGTAGCAAGGGCAACTCAGGAACTCCCAGGGAGCAGTTGGCCCTGGATAGGGTAGAGATAGAAAATTTCCTGTTCTCCAAGGAAACAGTAGGGCCATTTCTATAGATACTGAGAACATTTGTACTTGTGTGTGACATAGTCAGTGTGTCTCATACCCAAGTAATGTAAAAAATGTTATCCCTTCTCACTATGATATCTACATCATAATTGTTCTTCTATGAAGTGGCTGCATAACAAGTAAACCTACGGTTCCTTGGAGTAGCTACAGAACTTTCCTTTTTTTTTCTCAAGGACAAAGTATAATTTGGAACTGAGGTCAGTGGATGAGACATCAGAAGAATTTGTAAAACAATACCATGTAAGTGTTGAGGTGGGTAGATAGATTTGACTAGTGAGAAGTCATTTGCAGATTCAATGATGTTTGACTATTTTTAAATTGCTATGATAAACATCAAAAACTCACAGGGAAAAATGTGCATAAGACAGCGATACAAAAGCAATAGGGTGGTGTTTCTTTAGGGAGACCTGAGGCAGGGGCATAAATAAACCATACAAACATCTCTTTCCCACATAGGAACTGCTATGTAAGTAAGTTAGGCATTTAATTGTAATGACTGAACATAATGAAGGAAATACCCTCTGCTCAGCAGCGACTTTAATCTGAAGTAAATTGTGTGTTCACATATAGCAAACACACAAAACAACCCTACTTAGACAAATTAACTTTAAACATTAGAGTTGTGTACCCATTTTTATGTGTATAGATGGAAACCTGTCCAATTTTCCTACTTTAGTATTGTAAATTAATATTTAAATAGAAGAGAAGTTTCAAAATCTTGAAGGTAGTATTCCTTAAATCTGTTCTATTGTTTGGAAGTCAGAAGCTGAAAATGAATACTAGATTGATTGAAGAGAGTATTTGACCTAACACATTCCCTGATAAGTTTAATTTAACATACTGCTTTGGGTTTTTTTAAATAAATATTTCCTTCTTAAATGGAGAAATGTTTCCTGTATGCAAGTACAGTATCTGATAGCCTAAGGTTGTCAAGAGTAAATATAGGTAATTTAAGATTTAGACTGTTTTCTTTTTTAAAAAAATGGAAAATGTAGTTTTGAACATTTAGAATTATTATGGTAGAAATAAGTTGGGCACTCTTTTGACAGTAGTGTACTTCTTAAGAAATAAACACAGCAAAGGCTTTAAAATTAGCTAATGTCTCCATATAAGGAGAGGAATGCAATGCTGGATTGAGTTTTTGACACACCATCTTTTATTATGACATCAGGTTGATTAATATCTCAGCCCAATCATTGTTTTAAAATATCTTCGTCCTCTGTCCATTAGATGTAGAGCAGAAAGCATGCATAAAAGCTGGCATCTGCATCGTGCTCATGACCATTTACGTTGGGGCAATGCCAGTATCTTGGTTATAGTGTTTACAGTCTGAATGACTTAGGAATTCATCTCAGGCAAAACAGTTACAAGCTGGAGCCAAGCTGCACACAGACCATTGGGTAGCTTGTTAAAAACAAATTGTGAAACACTTTTGAGCACAAGGTGCCTGTCTAATTTTTTCCTTTCTTTTTTTAAATTTAAAAATGTTCTAAAATTATTACTTACTAAGTATCAAAATGCTTCAAATGTAAAACAATACAAAAGTGACTACTCAGCTCAACTAATGAAACCTAGCAAAAGTAATCATTACAGAAGATGGGCATATAAATTTCTTTTATGTACATAATTAAGTAGGTACAAGCATAGTTAAATTAATACAATTTTTTGAATTAACATAATTTTGTCATTGTTTATATTCAGATTTTATCACACTCTACTTGTTTGTTGGTTTGTTTAGGGTGTATGTGTGTCTGTGGGTGCCACAGCATGCCTGTGCAGGTCAGAGGACATCTTGTGGGAGGGAGTTGGCTTCCTCCCTCTACCGTGTAGGTCCTGGGGACTGAACCAACCACCAGGTTTGTTGATCAGCAGTGTTTGCCTGCTGAGCCATCTTGATGGCTTGCTTCTATTGTTTCAAAGATGCTTTCAGATATGTACATTGCATTTCATCCTTGTTTAAATTTTTAGCATCCTTCATTTGCTTTCTGTTTGAAAAACCTGCTGTGATTCAGACCAATAAATACTCTACTAATTGTAATATTAAAACAAGATTTTTCAGAAAAAAGATGACTTAATCATAGTTTTGAGAGTATGATATTGGAGGGGTGTGTCAGGTGTTATGAGAACAGCAGGAAATGGCTGGCATATGAATGATTTGGTCCATGTATGAAAATAGAATAAATAAAACTTACCAAAGAGTAAATAAAAAGTTTAAAAACTAATAGGAAATTATTTTTTAAATATATTTATTTTAGGCACCTTAAATATGGCAAGGACTCCTATCAGAAACCCCAGTTCAGTGAGCATGGAGGCAGTCATGCTGCACAGGGGTTGGGGTAGTTCCGATCACTTCTCTGATGCTTGGTAGAACAAATCCCATTTCTTCTACAGCATCATTAGTAAAATGTTGCTTTTTTAATATTTTCCCTTGAATTACACATTAGAGATTTAAAAACAAATCTAACTTTATTTAATCTTGAAAATCTGTTTTGTATAAATGTAATTTTGCACACTTAACTTTTCCTGTATTAATGCCACAGATTAAATCTCTTTTTACCTTTTTTATTATTTAATATAGTATTATTAATTCTCTGAGAGTTCATATGGTGCATTGTGGTCATATTTACCCCACACACTCCTCTCAGGGAGGGACCCTCCCATCCTCTTAACTACATGTCAATTACATTATTTTTTTCCTAATCGGAAAAGAGGTGTGCGCTGCATGACCTCCTCTGAAGTAGCAGTTTTAAAATGTATTTCTTCACAATGGAGTGCTACTTAGCTATTAAAAACAATGAATTCATGAAATTCTTAGGCAAATGGATGAAACTAGAAAGTATCATCCTGAGTGAGGTAACCCAATCACAAAAGAACACACATGGTATTCATTTACTGAGAAGTGGATATTAGCCCAGAAGCTTGGAATACCCAAGATACAATTCACAAACCACATGAAACTCAAGAAGAAGGAAGACCAAAGTGTGGATTCTTTGGTTTTTCTTAGAAGGGGGAATAAAATACCTATGGAAGGAATTACCAAAACAAAGGGTAGAACAGAGACTGAAGGAATGGCCAACCAGAGATTACTCCACCTGGGGATCCATCCCATATAGAGTCACCAAACCCAGACTCTATTGTGGATGCCAATAACTGCTTGTTGACAGAAGCCTGTTATAGCTGTCTCCTGAGATGCTCTATCAATGCCTGACAAATACAAAGGTCGATGCTCTTAGCCAACCATTGGACCGAGCACAGGATCCCCAATGGAGGAGCTAGAGAAAGGACCCAAGGAGCTAAACGGGTTTGCAGCCCCATAGGAGAAACAACAATATGAACTAACCAGTACCCTCAGAGCTCCCAGGAACTAAACCACCAACCAAAGAGTACACATGGTGGGACTAATGGTTCCAGCTGCATATGTAGCAGAGGATGGCCTTGTCAGTCATCAATGGGAGGAGAGACCCTTGGTCCTGTGAAAGCTCTATGCCCCAGTGTAGGGGATTGCCAGGGCCAGGAAGTGAGAATGGGTTAGTAGCAGAGCAGAGGGAGGGGGAGGAGATACCAGGAAAGGGGATAACATTTGAAATGTAAATTAAGAAAATAATAAAGAAAAGAAAAGAGGCCCGAAATAAAAATAATGTATTTGTTGAGAATTTCATATATGTATACGATATGCTTTTATTTCCGAGCCAATTAGTGCTGTCCATATGTGCATGACCATAGGGCTATGTACCAGAACATGGACAACTACTGGGTACCACATCCCAGAAGAAATCTCACTCTCCTCCCTGAGAAGGCATTAGCTGCTTATGTCTTTTTACTGATGATGTGCACATAGTCCCCCATAATGGGGTTGTTGACTGGCTTGATCTTGTGAAGGTCTTGTATAGGCAACCCGAGCTATGTTGCTCATGGGTTACATCCTGAAGACAATGTTCTGAATCATATGGAGTGTGTGTGTAGAATGATACAGGTACTTCTTGTGAAAGAGATGGGAGGAGGGAGATGTTGGGCTGGACAACCAAAAATGTGACAACTAATTTATTTCTGTTGCTTTATGCTCTTGAAGAAAAATTTAATGTTATGAATTTCTTTACTTTTATGAATGTTTTAATTTGTGTAGAGTTGCCATGCATTATTCAAGATTATAAAATGATTTGAATTTCAGGAGCAGACAGATTTTCTGATGAGGATTTCAAGCTGTGTAATTATGAAACCCATATAGGTTAAAAGTTCAGAACTCGTTAGCTTAATCATTTAAAAATAACCAATTTATAAGTGTGGCATTTCATTTTAGAGGGGCACAATTACAATACATCTGCCTAGAGAACCCCTGGATCCTGTCTCATACAGAGAATGTTCATCCTGCACATTGCACAGCTCATTCTATAACATTACATAATTTATAAAGGAAATCTATATTTTATGGAGGTAAATTGGATGTCATAATGTGAGGCAAACTTCTAGTAATCTTTTTAACATTTTTGTTGGCTCCTTAAAACTCAAGGAAGTTAACGAAAGAGTGCAAGTATCAAAATGGTCTGCTGGAGCCAGCTGCATGTGTCCAAGCAGACAGTGGGTCTGCTGGAGCCAGCTGCATGTGTCCAAGCAGACAGTGGGTCTGCTGGAGCCAGCTGCATGTTTCCGAGTGGACAGTTCAAGAAATGACTTGCAAAGCACAGGTGTCTCAGAATCAATGTGAGAAAATGAATTCAGCCCTGAAGAGCTCGTTGGTCAAGGGGTGTTTGCCTACAACGTAGCAAGCTACACACAACGTAAGGTTCACCTTCAGGTACATGTAGGATAAGTCTGACACTCAGTAGTAGTAAATGTGCCCCCTGTTTTGGCACTAGTACTTCTGTCCATCTCCAGACCTTGCACCACAAGAATACGCTTAAACTTGAGGAGAGCAGTGCAGCTGCCACCAAGGATGTTTATATTACTAGAAATGCTTGGAACCTTGAAAGCTTTTGAACTTTTGAAACATGTAAAAAAAAACTTTGAAATTATAGCTGAAGTTACTTCGGGGGAAGCTCATGACAGTCACCTTGGAGTGGAAACTCTTGCCTCTCCTTTCCAGTGCTGTGCGGGGAGAAACTGTTTCTCTGAGATGTGATGATATTGAAAGGAAAACTGTATTCAGGTGAAAACAACCTTCATAAAGAATCGTTTTTTTTGTGGCGATTAAAAATGCAACAATCATCAAACGGTTAAAGATGAAAAATAAAATGCGGTATTTATGAGAATTTTGACTGGCGTGAAGATTTTAATGCATATTACCTTGCTTTGCTAATCAGCGTGATTGAGATGCACGTGCTTGTTAAATAGAACTTGCTCTTGGCTTTTGGTTATCAGAGATTTCACATTTATCTTCCCTTCATTTGAATGCTACATACACCCCTCTGAACCTGAGGGGGTCACTCTCTTTCTCTCTCTCAGTGTACTACTGAGGAGAGAAAGGTATGGAGAATAGATTTTTTTTTCTAATGCTTGAAGAATGATAACAAAAAGGAATCTTTTTATTGGTTCATTTCATGCTTGGTGAGATTCCAACTGTCAAAACATTATAAAAATTTGAACCCAGAGGCACATTCCATCACCAGAGTACTAATTACTGCTGAGAACCAGAGCGAGTCATTATGTAGCAGTATTTATTAGCGCTGCCCAATTTTAATGGTTTTTTTTTTTTTTTTTTTTT
>JADRCD010195085.1:11592-27107 GCA_019843815.1 Montemys delectorum | reverse complement strand
GTGTGTGTGTGTGTGTGTGTGTGTGTGTGTGTGTGTGTTTCAGAAAGACGTATACCCTACTACCTGTAAGAAGATCATTTTACACAAAGCATGGTGCAGGTGGTAATAAGGAATATTACCAGGACTCCAAAGATGTGTCTAGAAGTCAGCCACTGTATTTGTGTAGATTCTCCTCTCATATGCTTGAGTGTGCTGTGGGAGTCAATGGGTTCTTTATTTGCTGACTGTGGACAACAGTGGATTTTTCAAGCCTGTCTGAACTTTTGCAGGACCCTGGAACACACATCAAACTTTCCTTGCTCCCTTTTGCCTGCCAAGTGAGGCTCTCCACTCAGTGCCTCCTAGCCTTCTTCAGTTCCCTCATTCCTTTCACATGGGCATTTCTGTTACTTCACCTCATGCACATTTAATCCAGTATTGACATCAGTTCCTAAGGAAACTGAACTAACATCGAACTTTATTGTCTGCCTGGCTCTTTTGAGAAAAGAACTTTCATCAGTACGAACACATACAATGTTACTTTGATCATCTTAGCATGTATTAAATGGTACTGGTAGACAATACCTCGAACATGATTCTGTTCCTTCGTATCCAACGTGTCCAGCTCACTTTTCCCTTAAAACAGTTAAATTAGGAATATTAAAAATAGGATTTTCAATAAAAGTGCTGAAAGATATTTGAGCAGTCGGGCGGGCTGTGTACTGATTGATTCCAAACAATATCTGTCCTGAAGAGGGGCTAGCTGAGGGCTCTGGGTTCCACACTCTGAGCATGATAGAGGCAGACTGTTTTCAAGGCTACTCTTCATTTCCTTCCCAAGAACTTTTTGTTTTCTGGTCAAAGACTGGGATGTCTTTGCAAGAAACATTGGTTGCTGCTTCCTCTCTATTGTTTGTTTATCGTCTATGTATTTGTTCATTCATTGAGAGACCATACTGATTTCAAGACTCTTGTTTCTCAGGGGGTGTGGAACAGTAGGGCATTATAAATGAAGACAAGCACTGGTTATTATTATTATTGTTGTTGTTATTATTATTATTATTATTATTATTATTTTGTTATTGTTGTTGTTTTTCAAGACAGAGTTTCTCTGTGTAGCTCTGGCTGTCCTGGAACTCACTCTGTAGACCAGGCTGGCCTCGAACTCAGAAATCTGCCTGCCTCTGCCTCCCAAGTGCTGGGATTAAAGGCGTGCGCCACCACTGCCCGGCTTATTAATTTTTTTTTAATTGGTAGGATTATAGTCTGGAAAGTGGAACCAACCAATTCCTTTGAAGTATTTGCTTTAAAATTCTGTTGGTGGGGAGCTGGAGAGATGACTCAGTGTATAAGAACACTGACTGCTCTTCCAGAGGTCCTGAGTTCAATTCCTAGCAAGTACATAGTGGCTCACAACCATCTGAAATGGGATCCAATGCCCTCTTTTGGTGTGTCTGAAGACAGTTACAGTGCACTCTTATACATAAAATAAGTAAATCTTAAAAAAAAAAAAAAATTCGGTTGGGCATGTCAGTTTACTTCTTTAATCCCAGAACTTGGGAAGCAGAGGCTGAGGGCTCTCTCTGTGGGAGTTCCAGGCTACCCAGGGCTTCTGAGGGAGATCTTGTCTCAAAAAGCCCAAAGAAAGCAAAACAAAAACAAAAAACAAACAAACAAACGAACAACAACAACAAAAAAACCCTCTTCAACCCCAATACCTTTTAGTTGTCTTCCTTGGGAGTTTGCTATGATGTCTAACTAGAATAAAAACATACATAAAGACTTTCGCACCCTTTAAAAATCTAGACAGTCGCATATTTGCTCTCACTGTTTCTACTATAAATCTTTTTATCGATCTGACCTTAGGTGCTTCCTCTGCTTTCCTCTCTAAAATGATTACTCATCCATCATTATTTCTAGTTAAATTATTAGTCATGACTAAACCTGCAACAAGACACAGTATTTTCTTGGCACAAAATGAACTTATTTTCTTTTTCTTTAGGTAGAGGGAACATGGCTAGGAGCTCCTTCATTTCACCTTGCTTTGCTCAGAATTTCTGCTCAAGGTTACTGATGTGTGATAAGTCATTTAGTCAGCCAATGGGTGGAAACTGAACGAAGACAGAAAGAAGTAATGAGGCTGAAGGAAGGTGTAATTCCCACGCAAGGAGTATTTGTAAATTGTACAAGATGGACCGGCTCCCTAGTAATCCTGGCTGAGTGCACTAACTTACTTGATGAGTGACTATAGGAGAGGGAGGAGACCACTTCATTTGACATAGATTTTTCACCGCACTTTAAGCCTGCCTCTCAGGATGTCTCTCAGAAAGGTCATATTTTCAATTTTCCCCAGTGGGTAAAAGAAAAATTGCCTTTCATTAACTTCAGACACTTTTTACTTTGTGTGAATGACTGAAAGTTTGAGAATGAAAGTAAAAGCCACATTCTATATTTCCTGGCTGTCGGAAGTCAGAGAAGAGAATAGAAGGCAGAAGAAACAGATACATACCCCCCGCCACACACACACACAAAGTGATCTAAGTCCTACCAAAAAAAGAAATAATATATGTAAGTTACCTGAGCTGCCAAGAACATTTGTCATTTCTTAAAGGCAGGGATGATTATAAAGAACTGTAAGATGACCTAGGATGTGACTCGCTCAACTGGCCAATCAAATGAGGCCAGCTCAGACAGCTGGGTCAGGTCAAAGCAAAGGCTTTCGCCACTTTTATTTCCTAAATTGATGTGGTTTTTTTGTTTTTGCTTTTATTTTGTTGTTTGTTTGTTTGTTTGTTCTTGGTTGGTTAGTAAGTTGTGGTTTACAAGAAGTAAAATCTAATGAAAAGTTCCTGAAGGTTTTATGAGGGTAATTTACATAACATTATCATAGAACTTACATTTTGACTCAGCATTAATTTAAGAGGTAAAGAGAATTGCAACTCAAGAGGAACTGAACGTGTCCTAGCAGAAGTGTTGAAAGGAATAGGGTGATTGGCTGGACCGATGTTTTTAAATCAGGAATGTCAAAAGTTAATCTCTTTAGATAATATTTGCAGTATAACAAATTATTTTTGTATAATGGGTAAGGACTATGAAAAAGGTTGTCTGGAGTTAAATATAATATTTAGTGTATTTTGACATTGCATGAACATTTGACAGAGAGCAAAGTCCAAGTCCAAGGCAAGAGAATTCATTTATGAAGCACATTTATTGCCAAAAAAAAAAAAAAAGAAAAGAAAAAATTATACCTAAAATAAGAAAAAATAGCCAGAGGATCAGAGGAAAGAGGTTGAATCTGTTATTTGTTACTTTGTTAAAACAAATAAATCAAAAAAAAATTCCAAGCAATAGTTCTCTGTTTTCTCTAACCCTGAAAACAAATCTAGAAATGGATGGAGAGCGTCAGTGTTCATGGTTTTATTACTCATTTTGTTAATCCTTATGTTGTAATGAGTTCAACTCATGGTTGTTTTTAAAGATGTCTTCTAGCTATTCCAAGATATTTAAATAAATTGTCACTAAAAAAGACATCTAATATCTTAGCATGCAAGTATGCTTATAAGCATAGGCCTGAAGAATAATACTATTGACATGTAGTACACCAAAACCAACCTAGATCTTGGCATCTGTAAATATGATAATGCATTCCAAGGTCCCCCCTCCTCCCTTTTTCAAGAAGATGTGTTCTTTTAAAGCCATCCTTGTTGATCTATGTATGTGTATACGTTTAACAGTATTTGTGTTTTTTTATGAAGCATAATACTATAAAAGGAAACATTGGTAAATATGGATTTAAAAAGCTAGACATTTTATGATTTGAATCATATTTGAAGGCTAGCTTTAAAATTTTATTGTTTTGATTAATGATTTCTTTCCTGATCATAATATTTATAAATTAATTTTATTTTATTATGAGAAAAAATAAAATCTACAAGTAGCTGGTTCTAATGTAAGTGGCTAGCTTAAAACTCCTCTCCATGAGTGGCTGAAACGACTTTTAAAATCAGGTTGCTTCTCTATTGAGTCAGCTTCTATAAGATACCTCATTTCTCTGGTCACTTGATGTCCCTTTATGCTTTCCACTGTGATGACGTCATTAACAGGGGACCGCTCAATTCTAGAGACAAGTTTCAAGGCCCCTAATATACTAGTGATTGACAGCCCCATAGTCAGTCCCATTATAATGTTGCGACTGTTTGTCAAAGTAAGAGGGTTCCTTCATCTAGGGATTGAAGAAAGGATTATCTTCATGTCAACATTCAGTTTGTCTCTTATGACAACATATTACAAAGCAACAGAAAAAAGTCTCTGTCTTACCAAAGTCTTGTCTCCTTGCTGTTGGGGGTTGGTCTGTGCTGCTCTGTATTCAAATGCTAAATATTGACCCCAAACCTGGGTTGCAGCTTAGCTGAGCACTTTACCATGTACGCCAAATGATATTGTGTAAACTTTGCTCGTTTTATTCTCTGATTGGTTTAATAAAGGTACTTGGCAGCCAATTACTGGGGACAATAGAGGTAGGCAGTGTCTTGGCTCCCTGGGCTAGGGATTGCAGCTAGGGAACACAAGGCCAGTGGGGCACGGGAAGGTGGACATGGCCTAATGGAGTGAATCCAACACAAACAGGAAGAGTACTGGCAAGTAAGTTGGGAAAAACAGGTGGGAAATAGTCTCATGTAGAAATACAGTATTTATTTGTGGTAAAGCTTATTAAATAAATCAGTAAAGACAATATGTTGATTATTGGGAGGCTGGCCTGGTCATAAGAAGAACTAGTAGAGTTATTAAATATCCTACAACAACACCTCACAGGAGGGAACATATGGAAATAGAGAAGGAGGGAAGAGAGAATCTGCCCATTCACCTATACTTCTGATCTCTCCAAACCCAAAACACATTTTGATCACTATCTGTTTGTAGAGATCTGGAGATTCATAGCACTATTTGTTTTTTAATAATTTATGCATAGTGTAGATTCTTTTTTGACAGCAAGTTGGAAATAAACTGTTCTAATTTCCTGTACTTTATAGAAGGAGGGGAAGTAGCCTACATGAAGTTACAAGTATTCTGTCAGTTCAGTGAAAATGCAATCAGTCTTTCTGCTTATAACCATGATAAGGCCTTGATCTTACAGAGTTCGCTTCTGAGTGTTATTTTTAGCATACACCATTTTTTTCTGAGGTCACTCCTTTCATGAGCTCAGTTGACTGCTGTGGACACCAAATTGGCTAATTAAAAAAAGTGGGCTTTGAATGTTCTGAACATATTTTGGTTAATTGTGGAGTAAACAGCTTTTGAATGAACCCCACCCTTCATTCATGTATTTTGAATAAAAAAAGAGGCTAGTTATATCTTTAGTGTTTCATCTTCTTCCTCTGTCAAAGTTTTGGTTTTATCAGGATGGCTGGCAGTGTGCAAACAAAATCACATGAACTAAAGCCATCTCACACTCTTCTGTGGAAAACATCGGAAAAGAGGAACAAAGACAATCATGTGCGCGTGCGGGCGTCCTTCCTTAGCCCTTATTCTTTCTTCCTGATGTGTATGCTTTGATTAGAAGTACAATAGCCATCTCATGGCCTGGTAGTAACCTTAAGACTGGAAACAACTGGGCAGGTTAGTGGAACAGGAAGTCAGGGGTGCCGACAATAGCCATCATGTTCTGGAGTGGATGCATCAAGCCCTGGAACATCCAACTGTAGCCTGGGTGTTTTCATAGAAAATGATTCCTGCCTTTTTAATCCGTATTGGTACACATTTGAGTTCACAGTCAGAGCAATTTTTAGCTGAACTAGAAAAATTGTAATATCTATGACTTCTGCTACTCTATCCAGTGGTAATATTTGATATTTACCCTGTTGTATGTGTCACATGTCTCTCTGGCATAGGAACTCAAAATTTATTTCATCCTCTTCAAAAGTTCCCTTTATTAAACTCTGTAAAGCTGTTATTATTCTCTTAGTCAATAAAGCAAAATTGTAGATCTTAAACATTCACTTTCTGGCTATCAGCTGTGACCTTCATATCTGGCCTTTAAACCTTTAAAATCTTTTGTACAAACTTCTGCTCTGTTCCCTGTGATCTCTCTAAACGGAATATAAGTCATTGGCTTAAGAGGTTTAAAACAAACCCTTCCTACTGTCTTAGACTCATCAACCTCTAATTTGTTCCTTATGATACACATAGAAATTTGTGTGTTTATTGGGAGTTTTAGGTTCTCCCTACATATCCACAGTGACCTGACCTGCTCAGAGCCTTTTATAGGCTTTCTAGCCATTGCAGATATGTGTAGTTTGTGGACTGTGTACCTGTATCAGATTTTGAAGCCTGGTTTGACACAGATCATCATTTAGCAAAGTTTAGCTTAGAAGATACAAAAATCCTAAAAAGTTCTTTCAGGATCTAGTATGTTTTCATTACAAATACACCTTAGGCTGCATCCCCTCGCTTCCCCTTCCCTTCCCTTCTCCACTGACTGATTTTATATGTGCAGTCAGGAGCCACATAAAGACAATGCACGGAATGCATAAAATGTGCTTAATGTATATAGGTTGAGGACCTATAGGATTATGTCCTCTCAACAATTTCACTCTAAAACTGAAATAATGAAAATTTTAAAAATTCACTTAAAATTTCATACTAGCAAAATTGGAAAATAACTAAAGTTTCTTCAATAGGTTACTGATTAAATAAATGTCATATCCTCTTTTCTATAGTGTGACATGAATATACCTTTAACAAAATCTTCAATAGGTAAAACCGGTATACAGGAGTACATCTATCTAGTGATGAATATATTTACATATATGTTTCTCTAGAAAACGTATGAGAAACTAGTGAAAGGATTGACTTAGAGGAGATCATGGTGACTTGAGAGGCATAAGATTTCATTGTTTGTATATTTTAATTTTGAAAAACACTACAAAGTACATATACTTTTTTAACCTGTTAAAAAGCAGAAGGAATGAATTTTAAGGGACCCATACTCAAAAGAATGAAGTTCATGTACTAATGACAAGGTCAGTGACATACAATTTTTATGACAAAGGATAAAGCTGATATGATTTATATCAGAGAGCTTATTAATTAGAGGGTTAAACTCCTGAATCAGGAACACACATACACACATACACACACACACACACACACACACACACACACACACATACACACACACACACACACACACATACACATACACACACACATACACACACACATACATACACACACACATACACACACACACACACACACACACACTTTTTCTCCCCAAGCTAGATTTTAACTATTTTATGTCAAATTTTCACTTTTTAATATATCAAAATAGCCATTTTACCTCTTTGATTAGTTATTGATTGTGAAAGAAATTGATTAGTAATGGATTTAAAGTCTTTAGTAATTTCAGCCTTTTCCTATATGAAATAAAAATGTAGTAATTTCCTTGAGTGCCTGCAAATAAACACTTAACATGTGCCATCTTCTTTAGCAATCATGTGAGCTTAGAGAGTTATTAGCTATTAACTGGATTTATTGAGTGTACACCTCAAATATGCCTTTAGATATGGTCATAAAACTTTGAAGTAGAGATGGAATTGTTGTTATTAAACTTTAAAATGAAAGTCATCTAGAAGCAATTCATGAGAGCAAGTACTTGCTATACTCATACACACCCTTCTGCTCATCAAGTTTAGGAATGACATGATCTCAATTTTTTTTTAACCTTTGTATGTTTACCATCCTTAGAATCCTGTCATTACTCTTCATCCTGCATGACTATTTTATAATGCAGTGGAAAATTTAAAGGTCTTAATATATGCTTACAGAAGGAATGGGTGTGAAGGGACAACGACTATGGCAAGACTTAAAGAAACCATTTGAAGTACATCTTAAAAAGGCTTAGCTTGGATCATTCATCCTTTATGCTCTAAGAATGATATAAGGAGTAGAGAGTGACATAATGGCTCAAACTGGGAGGAAAAATTGAGCATGTCAAAGGGATAATGTGATGGGTTTCCAGCCAAAATCCCTTGGCAGCAATGAGTCCACACAGTGGATGATCTGTTTTAGAAGTACATGTAAAATGGAGCATCCACAGCCCTGTGTAAGGTTGAGCCACATAGTCACAGTGGGAAATTCTTGAAAAGGCCCTCAAGGGATGTTTGGTTACAGGGAACAATGGTGACATCTTGCAGAACTGAATTGTTTCAAATATAATGGAGTTTATGGGAACCAGAAACCATTGATAGGAACTTACAGGGCCTGAAATCCTAGTTGGTGAGCTGGATTTGAATCAGTATGTCCATAGATCAATGTATATCCCTCAACCCTCTTCAGAGGAGCTTCTTGTAGCAGACAACACTTAACCAAGATACCCACAAGTGGACATTGTGCAGGGAGTAAGAGAGATTGGAACACTAAGACTAAATGTAATGTTTTGTCAAAACCTTCGCCCTCAAGGCTTGGGGTTCTATGTGAAAAGGAGGCAGAAACATTGAGAGAGCCAGAGATGGTGGATGACTCCAAAGAAACAGTGTCTTCCAGGCACAACAGGGCTTATGCACATATAAACTCACAAAGGCAGTGACAGAATACATGAGCCATACACAAGGCCAACCTAGGCAAAATTCCAACACTGAGAAGGGGGTTGTACTGGCTAGTTTTGTGTGTCAACTTGACACAGGCTGCAGTTATCACAGAGAAGGGAGCTTCAGTTGGGGAGGTGCCTCCATGAGACCCAGCTGTGGGGCATTTTCTCAATTAGTGATCAAGGGGGTAGGGCTCCTTGTGGGTGGTGCCATCTCTGGGCTGGAAGTCTTGAGTTCTATAAGAGAGCAGGCTGAGCAAGCCAGGGGAAGCAAGCCAGTAAGGAACATCCCTCCATGGCCTCTGCATCAGCTCCTGCTTCCTGACCTGCTTGAGTTTCAGTCCTGACTTCCTTGGTGATAAACAGCAATCTGGAAGTATAAGCTGAATAAACCCTTTTCTCCCCAACTTGCTTCTTGGTCATGATATTTGTGCAGGAATAGAAACCCTGACTAAGACAAATTGGTACCAGCATAGTAGGGTATTCCTGTGATGACCTGACCATGTTTTGGGAAGGACTGTGAAAGGACTTTGGAACTTTGAGCTAGAAGAACCACTGGTTGTTAAGAACTCTGTGGGAGCTTGGAAGATCATGTTGAGAACAATGCAGAGATGGAGGCCTGGCTTGTGAAATTTCAGAGGGAAGATTAAAGACTCTTATCAGGGCCATGTTATTTTGATTGTGAAGATTCTGTGGTTCTGGTTAACTGGGGCTGAAGTATCAGCTGTGATTAACAAGATACCAGAACTACTAAAGAGAGAACTTTGCATTACTGGGACTATTGATGCTGGTTGGCTGGAGCTAAGAAATTAGCGGTGATTAAGAAGAGACCAGCATCATTGAGGTAACATCTTCTGGGAAATGTTTTCTGAGAGCAGAAAGAGATTGTGTTCCAGAGATAGCCAAGGTTGTACCTTGTGCTGCAGCAGGACTTGGTAATGTGTAAGAGTCACCCAGGTGGTACTGGTTTTGAAAGCACAAAGGGGTTATGAGGAGCAGCTGAGGCTCGGCACAGTGAGAGGCCATGGAAGGCCATTGGTGAAGGTGCAGCCTCAGTTTGCAATTGATGGCCCAGGACTGAAGGTGTCATGCAAAGGAGTTGAGGCTTGTTACCGTAAAGACAGTCTACAAGAGGCTATTGGTAAAGCCTAGTTACAGCATTGTTTTGAGAATGCCAATACCATGCACTGACCACCAAGGACAGCAGCAGCAGTGGAGTACAGGCATCTGGAGCCCAGAAGACAAGATGTGTGCTACAAAGGGCAGAGCTGGAGAGGTGACTCAAGCCCTTGGAGGAGCCCAGAAGGTGGTGAGTTGGATCCCAGCTGGTTTTGCTTTTGATTGTGACTGTGCCCTGATATTTTTCCCTTTTGAAGGAAGAATGTATTTTAGTGGAGCCCACAGTTAAGAGACCTTGAACTTTAAAAGATATTGGACATTTTAAATTGATTGAACTTTTAATATGTAAAAACTGTGGGACTTTAGATCTTGGAGATGAATAAGAACATAAGGGTTGAGGCTTAATAGTGATGTGTTTTTGTGTCAAGTTGACCAGGGGTCAATTGTACTGGCTAATTTTGTGTGTCAACTTGACACAGGCTGCAGTTATCACAGAGAAAGGAGCTTCAGTTGGGGATGTGCCTCCATGAGACCCAGCTGTGGGGCATTTTCTCAATTAGTGTTCAAGGGGGTAGGGCTCCTTGTAGATGGTGCCATCTCTGGGCTGGAAGTCTTGAGTTCTATAAGAGAGCACGTTTAGCCGGCCAGGAGAAGCAAGCCAGTGAGGAACATCCCTCCATGGCCTCTGCATCAGCTCCTGCTTCATGACCTTCTTGAGTTCTAGCCTGACTTCCTTGGTGATAAACAGCAATGTGGAAGTAAGCTGAATAAACCCTTTCCTCCCCAACTTGCTTCTTGGTCATGATGTTTGTGCAGGAATAGAAACTCTGACTAAGACAGGGATGTTCCATTCCTGTACTGGCTAGTTTTGTGTGTCAACTTGACACAGGCTGGAGTTATCACAGAGAAGTGAGTTTTAGTTGGGGAAATGCCTCCATGAGATCCAGCTGTGGGGCATTTTCTCAATTAGTGATCAAAGGAGTAGTGCCATCCCTGGGCTGGAAGTCTTGGGTTCTATAAGAGAGCAGGCTGAGCAAGCCAGGAGAAGCAAACAAGCCAGCAAGGAACATCTCTCCATGGCCTCTGCATCAGCTCCTGCTTCCTGACCTGCTTGAGTTCCAGTCCTGACTTCCTCTGGTGATAAACAGCCATGTAGATGTAAGCTGAATAAACCCTTTCCTCCCCAACTTGCTTCTTGGTCATGATGTTTGTGCAGGAATAGAAACCCTGACTAAGACAATTCCTAAACAAGAAGCTGTTTGCAATTGATGACTATTGGGAAGGGGAAAATCCATTTTTTTCTAGTGGAGTGTCACTGGATCTATCAACATCACTTCAGTGCACTCATGGTCATGAGTAGTTGTTTGAGAAGAAAAGATTCCATAATTTTTGTGTGTGTGCTTTTTCTTTTGCTTTATTTTGTGTTTTTACTATATTTGTTCTTATTTATTTTTATTTTATTTTTTAAGGAAAATCTCAATACTCTACCCCTAATTTAAGAAGTACTTGGGTGGAATGTCATTCTTCTCTGCACTGTGTCCACCGGTAGCTTTCCCATGGTTCAGTGGACGCCTCCATAGCCATGCAGACATGGGAAACACTAAGTGAATTCAATGTAAGCTGATCGGAATGAAAAATGTCTCTCATAGGCTCCTGTCTGTGAATACTTGGTCCCCAGTTGGTGGCACCCTTTGGAGAGGTTTAGGAGCTGTAGCCTTGCTGGAAGACATATGCCACTCCAGTATACTTTTGAGAGTTTAAAGTCTCACCCTACTTTGATGCTCACTGTCTCTCCTCTGTGTTCGTGACTTGAGATGCAAACTCTCAGCATCTGGCTCCTGTTATCTTTGCTTTTCTAGGTTGGCACATCGTTTCTTATGGACTCTAACCCTCTGGAAGCATACACCGGAATGATTTCTTCCATAATTTCCCTTGGTCATAGCGCTTCATTACAGCAACAAAGAAGTAGCCAATACTTCGGTTAATTTATGAGAAGGAAGAGTGTACAAACTGAAGAAAGAAACACATTGGTGGGGTTCCAGATGAGGTGGAGGAAGTTGGAGAGGGACCTTTAGCTGACAATCAGATACAAAATATCTTCAGACTTTCAATTTAGAATTAGATACATGAAGGTTTCTGTGGCTTTTCACCTTTTTCAACCTTTAGACCTTCCAGGGCAAAACTCTGAGCTAACTGTGTAAAGAAATCACTCACAGCCCTACCCAAAGAAGTATGACCCAGTCTGATTTTTTCTACTTCATATATGTGATCAAAATTCAGTCTCCTCCATGAATTTGTATAGAATAACATAAAAAAATATACAGCAATACCCAATGTTTAAAAATAGAAAAGACACTTTGATATCTTGGTTAACCTTAAAACTTTCATGGGATAAAAGGATATCCACTAGCATGCAAATAGACTTCAGTAGCATTCCAGAGTGTTCCCCTGACTTTTGAACTCTTCCTTGCCAGGACGACTGATAATACAATCCTTAAAGCTTTCCTGGCCCAATTAAATAAAGGTTCTCATTGTATTACTCTACTTATGTTAAATTAGCAATAAAATTCCCCACATGAGTTTAATGCATAGCTGGACTTGAGATTGTTCAATTATATTTATTTAGAAATTTAAATTAGAAATTTTTTTATTTCCTTTAGTAGAATAATAATAGTTTGTTTCCCCCTAGGCCCATGGCCTTTCTCATCTTAAGTTCTTGGCAACTTTAATCAGGTATGAATACCATCACAAGGAGTGGTCCTTAAATCCAATCAAATTTTGTGATTCATCACCCTCCCTAACCTTTGTTCCACCAGAGGGGATGTCTGACTCCCTGAAAGCAGTGTTTTCCAGACACATCAGGACTGATGTACATACAAATTCATAAAGTCTGTGGCAACATATACAAGACCTGTGCAGGTTCAAGTCAAACAAAATCCTAGCACTGAGAAGGAGACATGGATGTAATGTCCACACTTAGCCAAAAAGCTATTTGCAATTGATAACTGATGTGAAATGTTAAGTCTATTTTTTTTCAAATGGAATGTCACTGAGTATATAACCATACTCCAGGGTAGGCCCCATGCCCATGAGCAGTTAGTGGACATAAAATGAACTCCATGGTCTCTGTGGACTTTTTGGTTTGTTTTCTTTTGTCATATTTTTAGTCTTAACTGGTTTTATTGTTTGTTTTTATTTTTATTCTTATGGGCTTTTTCTTCTTTTGAGACAGAGAGAGAGAGAGAGAGAGAGAGAGAGAGAGAGAGAGAGAGAGAATATAAAGAATGGTGGGTAGGGAGGTGTGTAGGATCTTGGGAATTTGGAGAATTAGAAAAACATAGTCAAAATATATTGCATGTATATATGAATGTGATCTAATTGGAATAGTCACATGACTGGGAAGACAGAGCCCTACCTGGATACCTTTCCTCACAAAATGAAGCCTCTAGTTCTGGGAATGGTTTATATCAATATCATAGGGGTCCAATAGGGACTGCCAAGCTGTTGCCAAAGCTATTAGTTGCTCTCCACAAATAGAAAACTGAGGGCAGCACATATACAACACACTGAACACAGAGAAGTTGAGTTGATGCCTGTCCTACTGACAAGTGTCCATAGTACTGGAAGTACTTTGCATGTTACCAAAGAATAAAGGTAAACACCAACCTAGCCACCAACCCTTTGATCTATATGGATGACCTGCCTGAAAAATGTCCTGGTGTAATAGTAGCACAAAGTTTGTGGGACTATTCACAATTTAGTTTTCTCCAACAAAGTCCACTAGGTAGACTCTGAAGGCAAGGCCCCATGACCAATAGTAGATGGCCAACATGAAAAGACCCTAATGGCAGTTTTGGATGTTCTTTCTCTTATAATGCTTTGTAACTTTTTTGTTTGTTTGTTTGTTTGTTTACTTAATAGGTCCTTGTATATATAGTATAGTTTTGTGGTTTTATGGGATTTCTATGTGTTTGAATGTGTGTGTATCTTTACGTCTGCCTGAGTTTCTTGTCCTTTTTTCTTCGGCTTTTTGTTTGTTATTCTCTTCCGGTTTGTTTGTTTTTATTTTAACCTGTTTTCTTTTATCATTATCATCATCATCATCATCATCATCATCATCATCATCATCATCATCATCATCATTTTAAATGTTTGTTTATATCTTAATGAGAGAGAAAAATAGGTATATATTTGTATGGGTGGAGAAGTGGGTAGGATCTGAGTGAAGTTGTAGAGAATCAGAATGTATTATAGAAAAAAGATACTTTCAATAAAAATATACTGCCAGAAAATTTAAAATAAAAATGGAAATCCATCTTTAACCCATGGGTATCTGATAAGATGCATGGGGTTATTACAATCTTCTTATGTCTATTAAGGCTTGCTTTGTGACCAATTAATTATATGGTCAATTTTGGAGAGGTTATGTGATGTGCAGAGAAGAAGGTATATTCTTTTGTATTTGGGTGAAATGTTCTGTAGATATCTGTTGTCTACACCATATGTTGAATCATAACCTCTTTTAGTTTTTATATTTTTCTGTTTTTGTCTCAATGACCTGTCCATTGATGAGACTGGCATGATGAGGTCTCCTGCAATTAATTTGTGCAGTTCAATGTATGACTTAAGCTTTAGTAATGTTTATTTTACAAATGAGAGTACCCTTGTATTTGTGCCATAGATGTTCAGAATTGAGCTGTCTTCTTGGTGGAGTATTCCTTCGAGGAGTATTAAGTGTCCTTCCCTATCTCTTTTGATAGTTTTAAGATGAAAGTTTATTTCATTAGATATGGCTACTCCAGCTTGCTTTGTGGTTGGTTCCACTTGCTTGGAAAACTTTTTCCACCCCTTTATACTAAGACAATGACTATCTCTGTTGCTGAGATGTGTTTCTTGCACATACCAGAATGATGGATTCTGTTTATATATCCATTGTGTTAGCCAGTGCCTTTTTACTTGGGAATTGAGTCTATTGATGTTGAGAGATATTTATGGCCAACAATGTTATTTTGATGCTGCTGGTGGTTGAATGTGTGTATATGTGTATGTGTGCATGTATGTTTCTATTCTATTGGTTTTAAGGGTGTGAAATTACTTAATTCTTATGTTTTCTTGAGTATAGTTAACCTCATTGTGTTGGAGCTTTCCTTCTAGTAGCCTCCGTAGGCCTGGGTTAGTGGAAAGGTATTGTTTAAATTTGGTTTTGTCATGGAATACCATGGAATCAATTGTGTTTGAAATTGTTTCTGAGTATAATAGTCTGGCCTGACATCTGTGGTCTCTTAGGGTCTGTAAGACCTACGACAAGGCATCTAGCTTTTAGAGTCTCAGATGAGAAATTGGGTGTAATTATGATAGGTCTGCCATGGATTAAAGCTGGGCTTCAACAACAACAGAAACAGAAACAACAGAAAACCTACATATTCATGGAAGTTGAACAACTCTACTCAATGATCAGGGAAGAAGTAAATAAAGAAATTAAAACCTTTCTAGAATTCAATGAAAATTAGGGTACAACATACCCACTTATGGGACACTATGGAAGCAGTGCTAAAAGGAAATTTCATAGCACTAAGTTCCCTCATAATGAAAGTGGAGAGTTCTCATACAAATGAATTAAAAGTACATCTAGAGGTGGCAGTGGGGGAGGAGGGGATGCAGGTCTTGTTGAAGGGAGACTGGGAAGGGGAACAACATTTGAAATGTAAATGGATAAATAGCTAATAAAAAACAAAACAAAACAAAAACCAACCAAATAAAAACTACAACTGAAAGCTCTAAAAAAGAAGAAGAAGAAGAAGAAGAAGAAGAAGAAGAAGAAGAAGAAGAA
>JADRCD010195082.1:0-13024 GCA_019843815.1 Montemys delectorum | reverse complement strand
AGAAGAAGAAGAAGAAGAAGAAGAAGAAGAAGAAGAAGAAGAAGAAGAAGAAGAAGAAGAAGAAGAAGAAGGAGAAAAGACTAATGGCAAAAACTATTGCCCTTGCCAGCCAAAAAGCAAAGGCATATGTACTTCTCAACTGAAAGGGACTGGTTCTTGGTTTTTCAGTTCCTTTGTAGTTTCAGACCATATTCAGATGAATTTGTTTTGCTAAAATGCTGAATTTTCCAGTGAAATTAGTTTGTATTAGCTGTTTGTCAGGCATGGCAGAATCTCACCATGCTTAGTGCCCCAGCTCAGAGCAACATTGATGCAGCTTGATTCATTTTCCTTAAATTTCGAGGGAAATCAGATGCCATAGCCTGCTTGTTTGAAGCAATGCTGGGGTCAAAAAAGAACCTTCATTGGTACTCATTTGTTTTCATAGTAACATCTGATGTGTTTGGAGAGATGTGGGAATGAGGAAGGAGCCCTCCCAAAATGTCCCAATTCCAGAGTGGAAAACACAAGCAGGCAAGACTTAAGGTCCCACTTTAAAAAAAATGTGATTTTTGAGGTTTTACATTTTGTTTTTGTTTTTGTTTTTGTTTGTTTTTTTTTTAAATGGATTTTTCTACTCTGAAGATGATGACACATGCAAATCTTTGAAAAGTGTCATAAAGAACAATTGTTAGAAGTAATTGCCTTTTGTTCCTGTGAGGGAGAAATGGATATCCAGAGAAGTAGGAAGAACAGATAGAGATAAAGATTAATACTATTCATGCAGACCCAAGGAGTTCTCTCATGGGGGAGTGCCTCTGAATGTGGATGTTTAAAGTATGTGCAAGGGAAGGTTTCCAGGTGATGTTGCTATTGTAATGACGGCAGTACGATTATATTTTTATACATACCTCTTCTCTAAAATGCACCTTGAGGGCATGATTTGAACCATCAGAGATTCCTCATTCCAGCCTGAAGTGTTTTTTTTTTTAATTTCTTATATTTTTGAGATTATAACATGATCACATTATTTTCTTCTTCCCCTTTCTCCCTCTAAACCTTCGCATACACTGCTCTTTATTTCAAATTCATGGCTCCTTTTGTCTTTAATTGTTGTTTTGCGCGCGCGCACACACACACACACACACACACACACACACACACATACACACGTATACTTCCATACCAAATGGCTGTTCCTGGCATTTTCAAGCCATTCTGTCTTACAAAGTGCTTATAAGTATGGAAATAGGAAATTGTGGTAGGGTTCAGGCTGATATGACAATGTCTGGTTGCTCTTAAATTCAATAGACACATCAATGAGAAGAAGACACGAACAAATAAAACCACACAAATAATTACACGTAAAGAATGGTGGGAGGCAACATTGTTTTATAGTAATATCTTCATTTTGTAGATGAAACTGACTTTTTGAGGGGCCACAAAGATTATGCTGTAGTCCATGCTTTCTTCTCTAGGTTCACACTTGGCAAACACAATAAAGATGGGGTCTGTATATACTCTATAGGATTTCTCACTGTTTCCAACATTCTACTAAAAAGATGTGTTAAATAACTGAACCAGGTAGGTGCCGGTAGATGATGAAGTGACGCTTTTTCCCATACAGATGCATTAAGGAGATCAACAACCTCTGCATGATCTCCTTGCATGGTTGTAGCAACCGGATTTCTCACTATGGGTCAAAGTAAAAGAATATAAATTTTATTTTTTCCATGACATTTTGAATCTTCAGCAATGAATGAAGGAAAATGAATCCACCATTGGAATAGAACTGTCCATTTTTGCCCTGCCCCCTTCTCTAGGACTTAGAAGAATGGCCTGTATCTGAGTCACTGACAAGAGCAAAGTAAGAGGGACTGTCAAATAGCAGGGCTCCTAAGTTAATCTTGTCTCATTCATATGATTCAGCCAAATATTCTTGCAATAGAACGCCAAGATCACATAATCAAGTCTGGCATGACCTTTCAATTTGTCCACTTCCAATAGTGAAAAAAGAAAAAGAGTCCATGTTTAATACTGAACAACTATGAGATTGCCAACAAAGCATGTTAACAGAATGCAACTAAGTTTTCTCATCAACAAAATGGGTTTGGTTACAACATATTAAAGAAATACTGTTTTAAAATTGAGATCTATACTACTTCTTAGTTCATTATTTTTTAATTTAAGAATATATACATTGTGTGATGAAGCTGTTTCTGAATTGAATCATACAAAACGTACATTAGAAGACAAAGCTTCAAAATCTCAAGGTCTCTAATAGCTAAGATGGAATATTACAAATGGTACTAACGATGTGTAAAACCTCACACACACACACAGAGGCACAGAGGTACACACACACACACACACACACACACACAGATCTCCTTTTAAATCTTTTAAGTTCCCTAATAAGAATCCACAAAATTATTCATAAATCTCAAAAATTTAGAAAATAAAGAACCAAGCAAAACACTATAGAATAAAACACTTTGAAAAGTAATGCGCAGTGTAATTGGCAAAATATTGAACCTCCCATTCAGAGAGTTTCCCCTCCCCCAGTTTTATTTATTTATTTTTTTTATTTTCAAAACCGGAAGCTTGAATTTATTCACAGAAAGGCAAATTACAAAATATTTTCAAATTTCATGTCTATTGGGTTTGGAAAACTACAACTAACTTGCACATGTGTATGGGTGTGTCTGTCTGTCCTGAAGAGTGAACCCTAACCCTCTAATTCCTAATTATGAGCAAACATAAAAGTCTGATAAGGACCAATCTTGTCTGGTTCTCAGCTGACTTGCTAATAAAGTGATATTTCTACTGCAAATAATAGATTTTTGGACATTTTTGAAACTGTTTATTTAAACTGGAATTGGTAATTATTCTAAGGGACAAAAAAAAACCCCTTAGATTTAGCAAATCTGAGGTTAATTCAACCAATTTAGACCAAGTGGATAATTCCTTCAGTTCCCAAAGTGATTATCTGCCTTGATTGTCTCCATTTATTTGACACACGTTAGCTAAAACTCTACTTCCTTTTCATTTTCTTTTGGAGACATGATGTTGATAAGCCTATCTAGGTGGGAATATGGGACTCATTAAAATGTGATTGAGTTAGCTTAAAATATTTTCTATTTGGCATTCTTTGTGGTATTAGAGACAGATGCCCTGGGAAATTTTTGTTTATATTTGTTTACATTATGAGGATTTCAATATTTGGTACCCATATCTAAGGTAACAGTCAGGCTTGATTGAATCTACTTGACATAATATGAGGTCTTATAGATTTGCCACACCACATTGAGATGGTAAAAGCCAACAATGAGATTAGTCTAGAGAGGAAAAACTGAAAGCTTATTTTTATTTACTAAATCTAAATGTAAAGATAACCTTTTATACTTCTGCATTTAATCTGGGATGCATAAAACTCTGACAAATCTGATATCATATTGTATTGTAGGCATCTAATTAATTTTTGCTGTTTATTCTCTCTTTTCTTCTCTCTATATATGATCTGAAGGGTCTTCATATGAAATGTTGAAGAACTTGTACAAATACACCTCCAACGGACAAAGTTTAATGCCTAGAGGCAACAGACTCTAAACAAATAGGATGAGAAATGGTTTGCTAACTGCCTTGCAATGTACAACTACTTTTCCACAGTGGAAATACATTCATGCTGTTAGCATGAATTTTGTTCCCTATACTCCTAGTCCTTCTATGGTTGAGTTTAATTCCTTTACCTTTTTCCTTTTAAATCGCACTGCTATGGTGCTGATCACAATCACCTCTGAACTATTGGCGATCAATTGATTCTGGGAGAGGGGAAGTCGTGTCTATAGTTGTGTACCCACTGCAGTAGCTACTAGGCTTCTACAGATAACTCCTAACTCATGGTCACACAGACAGCTTTGGTTAAGGGGTTACCAAAAACGCCCAATAGACTTAGATGTGTAAGAGAGAGTTGTGAGGAGGTTGTGGGGTAAGAGAGTGTTCTAGACATTGTGAAATTGTCTAAGAACAAATTCAATTAATAAAGATAAAAATAAATCGCACTCTATTGAATATGAAATATGACACATGAATATGCAATTGGGCATATTAACAATGTTACAACAATCTAGCTTTTTATTTAGTCCTTAAAAAGTGGTCCATTTACTCTTGAGTGTTTTTGTAGGTTTGTCTTATTAGATGTGAATTCCAAAGCCTCTTTGCTGGGCCTTATGATACTATTCTTCTTTCTGCATCCATTATCAGCTTGCCTTTAATTCAAAAGAATCAGACTTGTAATATAAAGAAACCTAAGTAATAATAAGGTAATAATAAGGAGATTTTTAGTTGAATAGTGTTGTGCATCCCTTTTGAAATATTAGAAATTTTCATTTTGGAAAACATCTTATTTCCTATGTATGAATGTTTAGCTTGCATGTCTACAAGTATAGCATGTACATGCTTGGTTCCCACAGAGGCCAGAGTAGGGTATCAGATTCCCTAGGCCCGGAGCTAGAGATGGTTGTGAGGCTCCTAGTAGGTGCTGGGAACCAAACTTGGATCTACAAGATCTACAAGAATAGCAAATACTCTTAACCTCTGAGTCATTGCTCCAGATGCAGAAATTTTAATAATAGACAAATGTTTGCCATAGGTATTCAAGATTTGACCTCAAAACAGCAAGGGTGAACCAGCCTCTGGAGTCTCTGTTCTCAGCTACACACCACTTAGGCTAACATCTGTTGAGTGGTGGCCTCTTCCCTTACCAGCCTTATAGATGAAGTGGAACTGTTTTCCCAAATGGAGGTTTTAGTGGGGTTCAATTCACTTCAGAAAAAGGAACAGTTTTAGAAGAGAGTGTTCTTGTCAGTCCCTGAACAACGAGCCCTACCACTTCCCTGAGACATGAGGAACCTGTTTAATTAAGGAAGTCAAACAGGACTTTATAATAATACTCTCATTGCAGCCCTACATACTCTCCCAACCATTCAATTTGTTGTTGGGTTCTGGGGGAAAGCAGTTGTAACTTAGAAGCTTCTAGTATTTATAGATAAGATTGGGGAAAACTCAGACTTACTCTTGGTTTTTTGTTTTTTGTTTTTGTTTGTTTTGTTTTGTTTTTTTGCAAAGAGGAAATTGTCCCATCTTTGAAAAGGCTTCTGATCCATAAAGAAGGACACACTGTCCTGATAGGGAGGGGTCAGTCCCAGGCATATCCAGGCACCTTGCACACCAGGCCTCCAAAGGCTGCAGGTGGAAGCCCGTGGCTGAAGATGTGACTCAGAAGTGGTGGCCAAAATTCCAAAACCTGTTCTAGCTGGCAGGTGGTTGAGGGATTGAAAGGGCCAGGCCTTGACAGCAGAGGAACCTGGGCCAAAACCTGAGGGAGTCTTAGCATGGAAAAGCTGACACTTGGCCTGGAAATCAAATTCCAGGCACATGTGGCAATGTGGCTGTTGTTTTATAAGAATGCTCCAGAAAAAGTGTCAGATGCTGCCAGACCCAGGTCATCTGCATCCTGCCCTGGCTCTATCCAGGGTCATAGGCAGGAGAGCACTGTTCATTTCTCACCCAGATTTATTGTGTATTGAATGAAATATTCATGTTGAATCCATCACTCTGCTGTCCCCAACCACTGTCCAAGTCCCCCTAGTGCAGAGTTTCATTTTGTACTGTAGACTATCTTTCACTGTCAGTGGAATTCATTGCCATCTCAAAATCACGTTAGACATCAAACAAAATATATAAGATTATTAAAGAAGCAAGATTTTTATTGAAATTGAATTATTAAATTATTTTTAAGTTTATGAGAATAAAAGCAGATTTTTTTTTTGCTGATGCTGTGGGCCAAATCTATGGTTTTATATATACTAGAAAAATGCTCTGCCATTAAATTCCAGCCTTAGAAACTGCAGCCCTAGAAACAGATAGTTTATGAAACAATGAAACGTGTGTGTGTGTGTGTGTGTGTGTGTGTGTGTGTGTGTGGTGTACACACTTGATGACTAAATAACAAGATTAAGTGTGAGATTAGATGGCTGAGGTCATTTCAAAGTAGTCATGAGAGTAAAGATTATTTCATAAAGTCATAGTGTTAGAAATGTGATGGGAAAATATCTGATTTCCATTGGTAGCATTAGGCACAGATAACTCCTAGTAGCACTAAAGTTGCTGTGTAAGATCCATATTGAAGTGCATATTTAATTTTAGTTAGAGGTTAATAAAAAGCAAGAAATGATTGATTTTCTTCAATTTCATGTTCCCCCAAGTTTAGACTTCCTGATACAGTGTTGATTTTCCACATTGGCTCATTAGCATTTTAGACTTCTAGATTATCTAGAATTCTGGGAACTCCACTTCATGATGACATTGCTACTTGGCATAGTACAAAAAAGGAGTTGAACACTTTTAAGAGCCTTTCATGTACTAAAATCTTTATAGTTTTCTCATAATTTAATTTCCATAACTCTGTGAAGTAGAGTTCATGTCTTTATGCCATAAAGGTGAGGAAGTGACCCCAGAGGACTCTAGAAACTTAGGCAGGAAAGTTGGACCTAGTGAGATCAGAAACAAAAACCCAAAGTCCTACTCTAACCATCTTCCTCATGAAGTTTATATATCTCCTTGGTTGATTTAGTCATAGACCTAAAGTCACATACCTGCCAGGCTTACCAGAGCTTTCTACATTAACTTTGGATTAAAATAAAAAGGTCACAGCATAGCGGTAACATCCAAACTCTAGGAGAATACTTTCTACCTCCTTCTCTGTCACTTTCTTAAAACTTTGGGCAAGTTACGTAACTCTTGAAGTTATGTTCCTTCATCATGTTGTCACAAAAGTCTTGTGAGTTAACACAGGTAAATGTTGGCTATTATTTGCATAAATCATCAGGTAATATTTCATTAACTTTTAGCCATGTTTTGTGTCCGTTACATCTTCCTGTCTTTAGTCTTGTTCCATTTTTGTTATTGCTGTTATTCTTCATAATAAAATTAGTTTCTCAATTTCTCTTCTTGAAATACCTTAGTGACAAGGCCTGAACTCAGTCCAGTAACTTAAGCCTCGTCATGACCTGTGTTGTCTCTGTTTTCTTTATTCTTTCCCCACTTTGTCCTTTGTATATCAAACAGGCAGAATTATTTGACTATTTTAAGGGTCTCTTGCTATCAGTAGCAGATACTACTACGAATAGTAGTCATTCTATCATTCTTCCTTTCTGTAGGACACAAAATGTGTTTACTGAGTCCATAGCACATAATCTTTTGAGAAGACCAGTTTCTTCTTAAGTTCTTGTTCTTAAGTTCTAACAAATAATAATCCATTCAGAAGAGTTGATATAGGCCAATCATTGACACTTAACTGGGTAAATTTTATTCTGACAATTGGTCTTACCATATAGTTTATTAGGAACTCTTGGGATCCAAGACAGGAATAATAAATATTATTGTCTCTGGATTTGGGTAAGTAAAGTTGTAATTCTTGGAACTGCTATGTCCAGCTTGATCATGAAGGAAACTCATGAAAAAGGCAAAATAAGAAAATTAAAATAGTGTGAACCTGTTGTGGTTCTATAGAGTCACTAAGTGAGTTCTTGTAACCTTTCTAACCACAGGAGACATGGTGGTATCATTGTCTGAAACCCATTGTCTGTCTCTGCTGTCTGAAGTCCTGATATGTTCTCTTCCCAGAAGTCCTTAACACTCTCACAGGCCTCTGTTTCTTATACTACCTATTTTTTACCTGAGCATCCTCTACCTACTGAGTCTCCTGTCCTCTTACTGCCAAGGGTGGAACCTAGCTAGCAGAACAAAAACCAGTTTTAGCCTAGGAGTTTAGGGTTGCTCTAGTTTCATGTTCTCAGAAAAGCGCATTTAATGTCAGGTGTCATGTGATAAGCTTGAGATGAGAGATGAGACACACTCAGAAAAAGCCCAATGGATTTCAGAGGTGTCAGTACTGAGCTTTGAAACACTATCACAAACTACCTAAGTCCAGAGTCTTCCAAATGAGCAGGAGAGACCCTCAGATTGTAAGCCACCATAGTCAGTTTCTTCATTAGCCACATTGAAACACGTTTTTTTAAAGTATACAATAATACTCAACAAATGTTTATTACATATTGGATAAGCCATAGTGTTTCAGTTTTCACATTAATAAAAAATGATGTCTCTCAGGGTGGAGAGGTGGTTCAGTGGTTAAGAGCAGTGTCTGTTCTTCCAGAGGACTAGGGGTTCAAGTCTCATCACCCACATGGCAGCTCACAACTGTCTGTAACTCCCAACCAAGGAATCTGCCACCCTCACACCAATGCATATAAAATAAAATTAAGTAAGTTATTAAAAATAACATCTCAAGCAACTTGTGCTGTAGGTAACTGAAGATGCATAGGGTAGAGAGGTCCATTCTCTTCAAAACAAATACAGCAGCAACGACACCACCCTGAGAACTCAGGTAAAGTATAAGCACACAAATGTAGTGAAACCAAATGTAGTGAAACCTATGCATCGTGAAGACACACTACAGCTTTAGAGAGGGAAAAGTTGCTTTGAGACGATAATCAGAGCTACATGAAAACTGAGTGAATGGGTTTAGCAACAAGCTTGGGCACGGCAGATGAAAGGGATTATTGACCTGAAAGTCAGGTCAATACAAACTGAAACAGCACAAGAAAGAATGGAAAAACGATTACATAAAAGACAAATAGGAAACATTCAAATATATGTATGAATGGCATTTTAAAATGAGGGGAGACAGGGAACGTCAAGTGGCAATGACTAAGCCTTTCTTTAATACTGGAAAAATAAGGCCCCCTGTTTCACACATTCAAGAGACTCAGCAAACCTTTAGCAGTATAAATGATGTAAATAACCACACGTAAACACAGAATCATCTAACTTCTACAATCAAATACCTCAAACACTGCACATGCATTGACTACGAAGACACTAACATCAGGGTGATTTCTTAGAAATGGAAGTAATTTATATCTGACTTCTCCGGAGAACCAATGAAAACCAGAAGATAAAGAAGTGATCTTTCTTTAAAGGTTCAAACGGGGGTGGGGGGGGCAAAGGAAAAGCCTTCTTTAAAGGTGGAAGAAAATTGAGCATATTTTCAGACGTGATTAAGATTATTAGTCACTAGTAGATGCTCTCTACAGGAAATACTCAAGGGTCTTTTATTCAGGCAAAAGAAAGGGATTTTAGATGGATAAATGGAAGGTTTAGAATTAGAACAGGAGTGTCAGACAGACACTCCTTATACAAACACAATTGAGAATGAACAAAAAGGAGGCTATATGGGCTACGGGTAGCACACCTGGGAGGCAGGGATTTCTAAGCACATCTGAGCTTTGGTGCCATCTTCAAGCTGGTCAATGAGTGGCTAAGCTTGATGTTTGGACTGATAAGTTTCCACTTTCCTTGATAGATCCCCACTCCTTGCTTTTGGAATGTGTTTAATTTCTATGTTAGAAACACACAGTATTAAAAACAAATTGTAGGCACTCACAGTTGAGAGATTACCTTGAATCTTAGAAGAGACTTTGAATGTGAGACTTTTGGACAGTTTTGGAATTGGAAAACTCCAGAGACTTTTGAAGTTGATCCAGATGCATTTAGCGTAAAATGGCCTTAAGCCTGGAGGGGCAAGGTTAGAATGTGACAGAAGCAGCTAGAGGCTTGGATACTTGAATATTTTGTCCCCAGTTGGTGGCACTGCTAGGGAACCTTTAGGAGATGGGGCTTAGCGGGAGGAACTAAGTCATTTGGGGCAGACTTTGAGGCTTTATAGCCCAGTTCTGGGTGTGACTTGCCATTTCTGTTTCCTGGTTGGTCATGGAGATGTGAGCAAGCTGCCACATGATCCTGCCACCGTGGCAAGAGCCATTGCTACTCCAATGAATTAACCCAGGTTTTTCTCACATGAAATTGAGCTAGAGTAAGTCCTTTCCCTAAATTGCTTTGCCAGGTGTTTTGTTGCAGGGATTATGTAACTAATGCATAGGTCGTGGAAATAACCATCGAAAAGGTACTTATGAACTTCCAATGGCTTTCCTGTCTGCCTCTGCTCTCTATACGCTGCAAGAAATTTTTGCCTTGGAATATACACACATGAACATTTAATATTGTATTTCCTCTGGAACTGGAATTCAGAGACTCTGCTGTCAATGGTACTGTTTCTCTCACACGGTCCATTTTCGATTCTCAAGGGGAAACTCTACTCTCATTCAGGCTGCCCAGTCAGACTAAGGAAGTAGTTATAGAACTGTCTGCATGGCATCTGTCATAAAGCACTGGCAGGTGGAAGACATTTGTGGACTAAGAATCTTAACTGCTGTGTCTTGATCACTCTGTTTCTCAGTACGTTTTCATCTAACTTGACTCATCTCTATGCTTCAACCAAGAAGGATAAAACCTATTTTCAAAGCAAAAATGATTTGCCTTCAGTGTTTGTAGCATTAGAATTAGATATAAAATTCGTAAAATTCCATCTTTGTCCATATTGTTTCTAGCCTGATTGTTTTGTTGCTTCTCTGCATCAATTGTCTAGATGCAATTACTTAGAAAGTTATTTTATTTTTATATCATTTGTGGGCTAGGAGCTATTTTGTCTGAGGTTAAGAGTACTTCTTCCTTTATATTTATGAGGAAAATTTTTGTAAAATGAAAGGCAAATATTTTAAAAATGTATCCCTATGGTGATGTCATTTTCAAGGGAAAACATACTTGGGATGTGAAGTATTCCCATCAGGAACTCAGAGATCTTACATCTGTACTGTTAACCCTAAGAGGTTATCACATGATAGTAGCTGGTTGTACAAGGGATGATTTCTAACGGGGTGTTGGTAGGCCGGCTGGCTCACAGAGGACAGCACATAAATATTTATAGAGGAAATGAATGCTTCAGTTTTGCTTTCATTATCAAACAGCTTCCACAAATGTGCAAAGAAAGACTAATGTGGATGATTAAAACACCATGTACATGAGAAAAGCCAGATATCAATTGCCCTGTTGGAATGTTACATGGTGTCAAACACTAATATGTAGCAATACAGTGTGGGCCATCTATAGAATTTCCATAATTCAAGGAGAGGTAAACTAAATAAACAACTGAAGCCAGGCCAAAAAGTTTAGAGAAATATGCATCCTATGAGAAAGTCAAAGATAATGAAGGCTTTTAGAATGTGAGGATGCTCGTTAAGTACTAAGCAACGTGGAAACTTTCCCCAGGAAACTCAAGATGCTTGCCAGTACCATGCTCAGTGGCAATACCATTTTTAAACTTCCTTTAGACCAAAGATATACTGTGGCAAGGCCCCTTATCTGCTGCTTCTGTCTGGGGTCAGATATTCAAAGCCATTCGTGTGCCTGGCTAAGGATAGTGGAGAATGAGAGGAAGTGCTTAGTTTCACGTGGTCCTTGGCTCAGTGGCGGAGCAGTACTGAGTGGTAGTTAGATTTCTAAAGTGAAAAGGATTTCAGTTGTAACCCCTCCTTTGGCCCTTATTAGCTCTGTTGTGCCCACAAATCTCAAAACTGCATTCTTTTTCTCCTTTCCTAAAATGGGGACAGTCCACAGGGTCAATGTGAGGACTAAATGAGATTGCGACAGTTAATCCTTTAGCACACTTCCTGGCATAAGACCATTGTTCCAAAATAGTAGTTAGTGTATTATGGAATTAATGACAAGAAGATGGGGTCACCTTTTATTTTATTCCTTTCATGAAGTGCAGCCTGATTTTTCTGAGAGTGTTGACAAGTGTTCTCAGGGACCAATGGCAATGTTTTCAAGCCTAACGGGAGAGCCAGAAGAAGTCAGGCAGCAGATTTCTAAGCTATAAAGTAAGAAAGGGGGCTGTTTAGGCCAAGAACTGCCCGACACCAGTGGCTGTGGGTCTGGCTTACACAATAGTTGATTTTGACTCCTTGATTCACTGCTACGGGGAATGACTACGTCAGGAAGGCCTGGTCTCGGTGGTGGCAGAAACACTGTGGATTCTGGGATAAGCCACAGAATACTCACATCAGGCCACAGGGGACTTCAGATTCCAGCCAGACAGCTGACTTCTTTCATTAGACAGATCGAAAGGCTACAGTTGGGGATTTATGACTACACTTCTAAGGATCAGAGAGGAAAATACAATCAGCAAATACAATCAACATCTGCTTTGGACAGTGGTAGGAACACCAGAAAATACAAATTTTATGCCAAGATTATCTTTTTTCCCTTTCCCTTAAAGTTTTTTTTTTTTAATGTGTTGATGAGTACAGGGCCCCCAAAGAAGGAGTTAGAGAAAGGACCAAAGGAGCTGAAGGATTTGCAGCCCCTTAGGATGAACAACAATTACTAACTAGTACCCTCAGAGCTCCCAGGGACACCCAACCACCAATCAAGGACTATACAGGGTGGGACTGAATGTTTTGGCAGCATGTATATAGTAGAGGATTGCAAATTCGATCATCAACAGGAGTAAAGGACCTTGGCCTTGTGAAGGTTTTGTGCCCCAGTGTAGGGGAATGCCAGGGCCAATAAGTGGGAGAGGGTGGGGTGACAGGCATGGGGAAGGGGGAGGCAAAAGGGGTTTGTTCTTGTTTTTGTTTGTTTGTTTGTTTGTTTTGGAGGGGAACCTGGGAAAGGGAAAATGTACATGTAAATAAAGAAAATACCTAATTAAAAAAAAATCAAGTCGATAGATTACATTCAATGTAGGTCAGAATTATTACACATGAAGAAAGGTATTTTATAAATCAGTAGTTAGGATCTATGTACCAAATAACATGGCATCAACATTAGTAAAATACAGAAAAGAAGAGACTGAAAGAACGATGTACAGAATGTATAGAATTGATAGTCATTTCATTCCATAACCAGTCAACTTGATGGAAAGTAACATAGGAGACCTTGATTTCAAAATAAGCAGGATAAGTCTAATTAACAGATATTAATTGGATATTACATTCTGAAAAAAACAAGAAAAGTTTTTTCTAAGTGCTCCAGGAATATCAACAAAAATGAAAGATATTAGGTGACATGACAGTCTCAAGGT
>JADRCD010195081.1:3344-19241 GCA_019843815.1 Montemys delectorum | reverse complement strand
TGGTCTCTCTAATTTGGTAATTGGAGAAATAGGTCCAATATTGTGCAATCTATATACACTTTCAGCTTGTTTGTTTGTGACAATGTCTTGCTGTGTACAACATAAGGGTCTTGAAATCTTGCTTCTCCTATTTCAGCCTCTCTATTAGTAGTATTGTTTATTTCATGTCTTTACACTATACTATGGTTTTCAGAACAGCTTATATATTTCAAAAGTATTTATATACCCAAAAGAAACGTAGATCATTAACTAGGGAGGTTGCTTGTAAGAGAACAACAAAGAGTGAGACTGAATGCTTTGCTTGACATTTGTAACTCTTGTATCAAGTTTGAAAAAGAGGACTTTATAAGTTACTCTTTCTTTGAGATGAATGCTTTTCCAAATTATCACAGCTAATGAACCAAATTCTTACCCTCACCCAATGTCTGTGCCACCCTACAAGCAGAACCATTGTTCATTGAAACAGTTGGTGAATGACTTTATGGATAGACCATCTTAATACCTATACCATTTCTTAAATGAATGTAACCTGTTCTCGGTGGGCTGAGAATAAAGTCACTCACTAAAGTCAAATAGCTTTGACCACAGCAGGAAGTCTGTATCCAAAAATCGTGCCTACAATTTATTTCTTGGTGCAGCAGAACTATCAACTCTCAGCTTAGCTACAATGGAGGTAAACTCCTTTGGTGATGTGAGGGTCATTGAAGTACAGCCTTATTACAATGAAGTCCAATGTCTAAAAATTTTTTTTATTTTGGGCTTGTACCACAATAAAAGCCAAGATTTTAAACTTTACTAAATACAAAACAAACAAAAAGACTTTATATATTTATGTTCACTTCAGAAAATATTAGTAGTGATGTATTATTTTGAAGTATACAGTTAATATGTTTGGAGTTACTTAAAATTTATATTGAGAAAAATGTATTTTCACTATTGCTGTAGACAAGCATCTACATAAGACTGTTAAATTGATTGTTGTTTTATATCAAACAACTTTTATAATACTTATTTTTATTGTTATATTTTATAAATTTTAAGGAATATGACAAAAAAGATATTGTAGGTATTGAAGGGGGTCTCTGGGAAGAGTGGGGGTACAAAAGGGAAACAAGAATGTGATTTAATTCTATTTACTTAAAATATGTTTTTAAATATTAACAAGTTCAGATAAATTGAAATCATGTAACTTTTCTCATCATAATGCAATAAAACTTAAAAAAAACAACAACAACAAAAAAAAAAACAAAAACAAAAACAAAAGTAGGGAAGGAAGCAAGGAAGGCGTAGAGAAAAGATCTATTCCCATCCAAGGCTTCCTAGTAAAATAGGAAAAGCCTTAGAACACTGCCAACTGTCTGGGGAGACATTTTTCTTCCTGATCTATTTTTGGCAGTCAGTTCAACTTCATGCACCATTGTTTTACTTATGGCACGTACAGTAGCCAGAGAGAAACCCATAATGTCTTTTCTGTCTGCTGGGAATCTCATATTCCCCTGCACCGTGACAAACAGCCTGATCGCAGCAATCTTTTTTTTTTTTTTCCTTCAGGCATCAAAGTGTTTGAAACATCTCTGGATCTGTGGACCACATTTAAAACGAACGAGATTCTTACCACATACTCAACATAGTAACCATGGTAAAAAATTAGCACAGCCCATCAAGCAGTAGGGTAGCATCATTTGTCGAAGATGTCGATGACTACAAAGCAAGGAGGGGTGAGAGATGTAGAAAAAGCACCAAGCATATCCACTCTAAGGAAGTATCCATTTTGAGGGCAATTTTTTTTTTTACAGTCATCTTAAGGTGTGTTATTCAAATATTTAAGCAAGGGAATAAAATTAGACTGTTGTAGGGAAATCATCACAGCTGATCCAGGTGAACTGCTCTCTGTGACGGCCTTCTTTGTCTTCCATTTAACCTCTTGCAAAAAGTAACACCATGTGTGTGACACTGACGCGCTGCTTCCGTGGCTTTTATCTTCAGTGGAGTTTTTCAAAAATTTGAACTCTTCCCAGGGAAATCTCTCTGACATTGGAAACTGACTCACGTTTCCTACTTTTTCATGAAACAAATGATATTTTTTCCCCTTTTTGATGCTCTTGTCTGATTCCACAGGAAATTTTACTACAGGGCCACTTTCATCCCTTTCCTGGTTTGAAGATAAATGACCCTTGGTCTCCTTGAGTCCTGCATAAATCACAAAGCAATCTCCTAAGAGATGACTCTGGCAAGCAGCTCCATCCGAAATCAAAAGGACAGTCAGAAATATGCACACTACGTTCTGGGGAGGACCTGAGGCAGAGTGACCTGAGAATGCTGTCCCTGCCTCAGACACACAAGCACAGCATGCAGTCTCTGTAGTGACACAGGCTAGTGCTCATGTGGGTAGCACTGAGTGTCTGTCACAGATATGTCTCATGCTCTGCCCTTCCTCACAACATGACCCATTAGAAAGCAAAGTCCTAGAAGTACACTAATAGTGAGCCTTACCTTTGGGATTTTGTAAATTAGTAAATATTTTAATTACAGATGGCATTAATGGAATATTAACTAGACCTGAACAAAATCACCATTTGTAATCCTGCTATCCTGAGAATATTTCCATTTAAACATACATCATTTTTCCAAAAAAACCCAACCAGAGCAGAAATAGAATTCTTCCTAGTCTTCCATAGTCTCCAGTTTCACTTCAGAAAAGAATACTTGTCATTCCTCACATAGTCTTCAAGTTTGCCTGCAACAATTGTATCAATATGTATTATTGGTTTGTCATGTGTTTGTGTGTGTGCATGTTGACATGAAATGTGGGAGGCACATGTACTTGTGTGGGTGCCTATCAATGTCAAAAGTTCCACTTTATATTCTGCGATGGAATCTCACTGAATCCAGGATTCTCAAACTCTGTCTCCTCTAACTGCCTACCTTGCTGTGGGGAATCCCTTTTGTCTGCCTCCTAAGTGATGAGGTTGCAGATGGCTGCTATACCTTACCTAGTCTTTTTAATATGGGTCAGGACAATCCCAACTCTCTTGCAGCAAGCCAGTACTTTACCCACTGAGCCATTTCTTCAGCTGTAAACATTTATTTAACATGTATCTTATAGGACCTCAAGTTGGACGCTATAATAGTTTGAGTAAAAATGGCCCCAATAAGCCCATAAGGACTGGCACTGTTAGGAGGTGTAGCCTTGGAATAGGTGTGGCTTTGGTAGAGGAGGTCCCCACCTTCGGGTTGGGCTTTGAGGTTTCAGAAGCTCAAACCAGTTCACTTCCTGCTGCCTCTGTTTCAAGACTTAGAACTCTCGGTTGAAACTTAGCTTGAGTGCTTCCGGCTGGGGTGGTTTGAGTAAAGATGTCATCTATAAGAGGGGCATTATTAGATGGTGTGGTCTTATTGGAGTAGATGTGGCTCCATTGGAGGAAGCATCTCATTAGAGAATGAGCTTTAACAAGCTCAAAGCAGGCCTAGTGGTACACGGTCACTTCCTGTTGTCTGCCAATCCAGACCTGGAACTGTCATCTCCTTTTCCAGCACTTTGTCTGTCTGTGTGCTGCCATGTTTCCCATTATGATGAGAGTGGACTGTAAGATAGCCCCAGTTGAATGTTTTCCTTTAGAAGAGTTGCTGTGGTCATGGCATCTCTTCATAGCTGTAAAACTCAAGACACTATAAGGAGATGCTTACCAGCTCAGGCTCTGAACTGTAAATGTGTCTGAATCTGGGTTCCACCATTGCTGGTCCAGGGACCTCAGGTTATCTCTAAGCTTCCAATTGTATCTCTGTGTAAAAACGGGAGCCTTGATAGCATGCCATTCCCAAGGTTGTTGGGAAACTTGAATGAGCATGCACATAAAAAGCTGTTAGTATCAGCCCTGGCTCAAAACAACCACTTAATATGTGTTGACTGTTTTTTATTACTTCCAATAAAGACATTTATTTTTAGTTGATGACATTATACTCGAAGATATAAGAAAATGCTCTCATGCATTTAAAGGCAGGAGACCCAAATGGCAACGTGTCTGCCTATCTCTTCTCTTCCTAGACCCAGGGATTAGAGCCAGAGAGCCTCCCATAGCAGGGCATGGTACAGGTTTTTGAGCTCATATCTCTTGCATAAACACAGCCCAACATACCCAGTAAGTCAAAGAAAACTGGGGCTTAAAATGCAAAGTGCAGTGAGGAGGACTTGGCCTTGGGCCCCAGCATTTTTTTTTTTTCCCTTGTCTTTGTTCATTGTCCCTGTCCTGCAAGTCTGGCCCTGTTTTCAGCATCACTGCAGGAACTTATTCTGGAAGTTGAACTTCCCATCTCTGAAGCCTCTCTCAGTCTCCCTGCTTTAGAGTGAAGTCACCTTCTCTGGACCACTCTGTAATTTTAGCAAGCCCTCATGCATGAAACAATGACGTCAGCAAGGCTGAAATTAATGGTGGTATGTCAACAGAAATAAGCAAAATCCGACTGAGCTCAAAGCCACATTCTAACCTAGAAAGTCATTTCCTTATACCTTAGAAGTACAGATTTGGACTGAAGTCTCTTTTTGTCTTTTCTTTCTATGACTCTTTATGTGTTTAACTAGTCCTTCCTCTCTCTGACACTAGTTCTAGTTGTCAGCCGAACGAAACCTAGAATCATCTGGGAGGAGGGTCTTATTGCAGGGTGACACGGATCACACTTCGGACATGTTTGTGTGGAATTGTCTTCACTGCGTTAATTGATGTGGGAAGACCCGGCCTGAAAGTGAAAATTCCTGGTTTGGGGCCCTGGACTACATAAGAGTAGAAAAAACTGAGCCTAAACAGGCATGTTTTGCGTCATGCTATCTTAAGTTCCTACCACCTCCACTCTCCCCAAATAATGGACAGTACCCTGAAACTGTGAGTTTAAATCAAACCTTGCTTTTTCTGCCAGGATAATTTATCACAGCTGCAGAAATAAACTTGGGACAGACACATCATTTCAAGGTACTTACACTTTGGCTCCATCCAGGAGGTGGTCAGTATCTTCGTACAAAAGACTACTTCTTGGTATCAAAAAGACTATTCACAGCACATCAGAGGTCAAAGGAAAGTCTGAAGAGGCATCAGGCTTACTCGTTAGCTACAAACCTATTACTAGCAATCAGAGAAGAGCTACACTTCTGATTTATCATCTAAAATAATCTTTCAGAGACTTGGAAAATGGATTGGCCTCAGCTCAGCTGATGAACTTTACCCTAAGGGTGCTCAGGGTTCATTTTTTTTACCAATGTGTTAGCTTCTGTACATGTGGACAGATAAACAGTAAGTTATGTAAACAATAAACTCCTTTTAAGATTTTAAAGAAATCCCACTCTAGGGTTGGAGAAACTCCTCAGTTGTTAGAGTGTTTGCCTAGGATTCATGAGATACTGTCTAAGTAAAGAAGAGAACATGGCTGAACCCAGGTCTGCTCTGGAAGTGGGCACTTAAAATGGTGGAACGTTCTTCTGTTGGAAAAGCCACCATTCTACTGATTACCCCCAGGAATACATGGTGTGTTTATGAATGTGCACCTTTTGCTGACGGGAACAATGCTGCACTGACCAGGCTTGCCCTGCTGCCTGTGCCATCAGTAGGTTGGGAAGGAGGCCTTGGTTCTGCTTGCTCACAGGAGCATCTATTCTTTCTCCTGTTCCACACATTCTGTCTTTTCTTCTGCCTAGGCTCGCCTGCCTATCATCAGATCACCGTCAGGGAGATTTGCCCTGGACTTCCTAAATGAAATAGAAACCACACCACCACTTTGGTGGGTTGAATAAGATTGGTTTGAGTGATTCGGTCGTGTCACTAGGACATGTAGCCTTGTTGGAGTAGGTTTAGCCTTATTGAAGGAAGTGTGTCACTTGGGATGGGCTTTGAGGTTTCAGAAGCTCAAGCCAGACTCAGTGGCTCATTTTCTTTTCCTGCTACCTGCCAATTCAAATGTAGAACTCTCAGCTACCTGTCCAGAACGAGGTCTAGCACCATGTCTGCTTGCACGCCACCCTGCTTCCTACATGACAATAGTAGACTAACCCTCTGAAGTGTAAACCAGCCCCAATTAGATGTTTTGTTTTATAAGAGTTGTGGTGGTCACAGTGTCTCTTTCCAGCAATACAACACTGACCAATGCACTGTCTTATGTAATACAAGTTACTATGAAAATGAAACCCCACGGTCTCTGACACAGGACTTACAGCCTTCTTTCTCCTTCTTTGGAGCCTGTGAAATATTAACTAAACAAATAATTCAGAAAAGAGAGAGGAAGGGGACCAGATGAGGACTGAGAATGGACGCTTTGCCAGCTCTTCTGCCTATCAGGGGCTAGAGCACAGCAGGCAGCTCCTCACCCTGAGGAACTTGTTTCTAACGGTTTGTGTAAGAATCTCCCAATCATTTCTCTTTCCTGAGGGGCCAAGCTAAGCACAGTCAGTCTTTACAACAACCTTAAGGAGGGAGTGTGTTATAGCCATGTTACAGAGTAAAAAACCAGCACAGACCACTTAAACCACTCAAGGTTAGACTGCTTTCAGAACTCTAGCTGACATAAATACGAAGCTTCTCAATAGATTCATTCCAGCCATGTTGCCAGAAGTGACAGGATCCAAGTCTGATAACCCCCTAAAAACCCTGGCTCAGCTACACATCCTCAACAAGGCCATTAAAAAGATGAGAAAAGGAGAAAAGGAGGAAGAGGTGAGGAGAAGGAGAGGGAGAGATTTCAATGTGGTCATACTGGGAAAAGAACAAAGTGATCACTCTTTCCAGCTCTGAACTCATCCCGCCCTAAGTCCACCTTCAGCTCTTTGACCTGCAGCTGAGGTTTAGCTAGAGGGCAAGAGGTGTACATAGGACCGCCTACTCAAGATGACTCATACCCTTTACTAACCCACATTGTCTCAGCTGAGTCTCTCTTGCAAGGTGGTCTGATAAGTTATCAGGACTGTATGAAATCTCTTTCTGGGGCACAAGTTCCTATGCCAGCTGACAATAAGGCTTCTTGCCTATTCTTTTGCTAATCGTGACATTTCTGGGGAAATTCCAATCTGTGGGGAATCATTGTTTCAGCGGTCTGACAGTCAAAGAGAGAGAGACATGAATGTCTCTTTAGAAATATTCGTAGCTGCCAGGACAGATACAGTCTCTTTCCCTGAGAGAGAAGTAGCCTTACCTCCACTGTCACACTAGGCCCTCAACATCCCTCCATCCGGGAAGACCAGGCGAATTACAAACAAGCTTTACAGCAGAGTATAAACCCAGCTAGCTATGACCATCACAACCTTTTCTGGTGTCCTGTTGCAGGAAGGTGTATAATGTGAAATATTTCCTAGAACTTATTAAATATAAAACAAGGCCATTAACTTGAAGAATTTTCTTCTCCAAATTCCATATGGAGTGTGCAAATTAATTAAGCTATAGCACTATAAACTGGAGATGATTAGTCTTAACCAGCCAAAGACATGTATTCTCAGATAGTCTAAAAGCCATCAAATAACCAAGCACATTTCTAGCATTAAAAGGCACATAAACATTTCATTGCAAAGTAACAGTATTTATCCAAATGGCTAAAGGTTGGCCTCCTGAATCTTTTAAGCTCAGCATGAGGTCTGGATTTAATGTCAGTTTTCAGGGACAATTAATTCCTCTGCCACGGGCTGAGCGGTGACTTGATGTCCAGGAAAACACTTGCTCAGTCCATTTCCAAACAGATGATTCCCCCAAGCCAGGCAACACAGTGAGACCTCATTTCAAAAGGCATGCGTTATTTGAAAAAAAAGCAAATGATACTGAAAAGTGCTGCTTTTTATTAGCTTTGTATTGTAGAAGAGGCTTTTGAGACTTGTAGCTTGTCACAGCGCTGAGAACCAGAGACTCTGAGTGGGTCTTTATGAAAATCACTCACCATGTAGCTCTTGAGTGTTCAGCCGTAGATGAGTCATCTCTATCAACCCCCCCTCCCACACCCTGCTTCAAGGCTCAGGAGACACCAGGAAGGAGTGCTAAGAGCTGGTGGACAAGGAAGAGAGCTATGAAGCACTACCCTCTGAACAAGGCAGGACTGCCACTAACTCACAGGGGGCGTCTGGGGTTGCCTGCATAAAATTAAGTCAGTCAAAATTCCAACACGAACAGGGGCAGTGCTTTCCTAGCCACACCCTTTGAGAGAGAACTGTTGGCTAAGAGAAAAGAGTCACTTTTGTTGGAGATAGGGCTGTTGGAAGTTGCCTGGGCCTCAGTGGCTGTTTCCATACCCATTCCCAAATACCACTAATTGGAATCAGGGAGCTATTGATAGTATTATATGTAAAGGGTATGAACTCAGGAGGGACATAAGTTGATGGGCCTAGGGGTATTGGAAGGGCTTAGTATGGAGTGGATAAGTTCAAAATGCAATTGAATATGTATATAAATTTTTCAATAAATAAACTATTATGGAAAGAGGAAGGTAATTTTGTTCTTCTACAAACCTGGACTTAACTCTGAGCTAATTCAGCCCCTCTGAGCACTGTGCACTGACAGTAGTGGGTCTTTATAAAAATCACTCACCATGGAGCTCTTGACACTCTACCTGCCTTCAAGGAGTCTATTGGATGCTGGGGAACCATGGCTGACTGCTTCTGCTAGTCTCTCTGTCACTGCTGGGACAAAATGCTTGTCACAAGCAACTCAAGGAAGAAAGAGGGTCAGTTTCTAGCTTGTAGCTCGTGGATGTGGCCCGTTCGGGCTGCAGCAGACGTGTGAGCTGGTAGGTCACATCGCATTTGCAGTCAGGAAGCAGAGAGAAGTGCATACCGCTTCACGCTTTCTTTCTCCCTGTCAGTTAGCCCATGACCCCAGTTTATAGAACTATTTGTCCTTGCTAAGGGTGTGTCTTCACTAACTAATTGGCACAATCTAGAAAAATCCTAACAAGACACACGTACCCAGAGATTTATTTCCTTGGAGATTCTAGATCCTGTGAACTTGATAATCAACATTTACCATAAAAATGTTACTCTCAGAAAACAGGAAATCAGGCAGATAGAGGTTTGAGGGGTTTGGGTTTCCCAATGGCACAAGCATAGTGATGTGTTCATCTTCTCTGTTTTTAGAACACGTGCCCAAAGTGTTTCACCCATCTCGGCCATACTCACGATGCCTAGCAGGCACACACATGGCTGCTGCAGGTCTGCTCTGTGAGTGGGAATGGACTTCTCACTGAGAATCGCTGGGTCTTGATGTTATCAATACTATTCGTCCCCTAACCCCTGCCCTCTACTCCTGCCAGGCACTAAATTTCAAAAGTGACTTCATGAGCCTCAAAACTGACACATCAAAGATTAACCACGAAGAATTCCTTTTATCCAGAGGCCTTCTTCCTCCACAAGGCTGTGTGTTAACTACAGCAGTGGGGGTCTGCTGCTGCTTGTGGCCTAGATGACCCAAGGTCAGCCATTTTTTCCCCACTCGTCCTCGAGGTTGGCAGGTACTGCTTTTATCTGATGGATAAGAAAAGCTACACAAATCCCTCAAGGAGCCACACTTTCATAGTCACATAGACATTAAAATGCTGAAAACCATAGCCCATGCAATGTTATTGTTCACATTAAGATGGGTCTGTCCACCTCAATTAATCTCAAGTAGATTACCCCTTACAGACACGACCAGAAATTTCATGTTGAGTCTAAGCCATATTAAATCAATAATCCATTTCTGTTTCATCATTAGGAAGGACTGACTTTGCTTTTTGATCTCTTGACTGACATTGGAAGGGTCTCTTTTCTTTGAGATGGGGCCTCAGGTAGCCCAGGCTGCCCTTCCGGCAGAGTTAAGGATGACCTTGAACTCCTAATCACCCGGCTTCTACACCCTGAATACTTGGATTGCAGATGTGCTACACTAAGCCTGACTTGTGTGGCGGTGGGGACTGAACCCAGGGCTTTGACGCATGCTCGCTCAGCATTCTACCATCTGAGCTATGAGACAACCCTGAAAGGCCCCTTTACGATCCAGTCTGTATTCGTTCTCTGGATAAAAGCTACCCTGGGTGACCAGCCAGTGTTACCGGGTGCTTACACTGTCACTGTTTGTCGTGTGACTCCTGTTCCCTCTCCAGGGAACAAAGGAAGACAAGGAAGCTATGTTACTGTTAAGATGTTATATCCCATCCCTTCAGGTGTATAACTGTATTAATATCTCCAATTTGTAAATGTCCCCTTTTGACATGGAGAATGGAATTAGCTGCTGCTATCCAGAAGATATAATTAACTTTATATATTATTTCTACAACCAAATATGCAAAGGGTTTCAATTTTATTCGTAATTACTAACTTCGGGCTTCAAAAAAAAAAATGTGTGTATTAAGTGGGAATATTGCCCCATTTTTATAGCTTCTTCTGATGTTAATAAAATAACACAATAAAATACCACCCACACAGACGACCAGCCTCACTCTATCACTTGGAAGCATAATTAGCAAATTAAAGATTTGGCCTCACATTTACACTTATATTTCTGAGGTTTTATTTTCATTTAAGTAAAGCCTGTGGCCTAAATCACAGTAATTACAGCATGGGACTAAGTAAATAGAAGTGTGTCTGTCTTTCACAATTATGGCTTAATTTCATCTCCCACTTTCCCACATGGCAGCTAGGCTCTGTTGATATTTTGATTTGGTTTATAAAGGTTTTTTTTTTTTTTTTCTGGCATAGTTTTTTTTTTTTTGTCTTCTGAAAACAGAAATGCAAATGTGCAGACACTGTGCGATTTTTGCCCCCAATAAACATTATTACTGGTAGCAGGCACAATGGAATGGCAATGCTTTCAGCTTACAGAGAACCTTCCTCAAGATCTCAGAGAACATTCTTCGAGGTAGGGTTATGGGGTTGAGCCTGGTGTGTCTGTAGGGTTGAGCCTGGTGTGTCTGTATTTGTCTGTAGTGGCAGAATATAAGCATCAGTGTCAGGGACTGTTACTCCAAGAAATGGGCATTCGCCAAATGAGGAGGACACCCTTTTAGAAGTGTTCCCTCAACTTAAAGGTGGTTGGCCATTTTTAGGACACTGAAACTTTTTGCTGAAACTGAAACTGGCTGAAACTTTTTGCTAGCTCTGAAGTTGCATACCCACCTGTCAGGCTCCTTTGGGCCCCACACAAGTGTCCCAGCATTTAATTCGTGTGCCTCCTTCATCACTTTCACCGCAGCCCACAGGAGTAGCAAGTATACTGGGCAATTGTCATCAGGTTCTTGCTCCTATGACTGGGAAAGCAGAGGGGGAATGGGATTCAGGCCTGAAAATGAAACTGATTTGGTAGAGAGTTACCTAGCATGCCGGAAGTCCTGGGTTTGAGGCCCAATATTGCATAAAACCAGGTATCCAGACACTTGCCTGTATTCTCAGCACTCTAAAGGTGATATGTAGCTATGTAACACACACACAAACACACAGAGAGAGAAAGAGACAGACAGACAGACAGACAGACAGACAGACCATCTAGTACCTTCTATTACTACTAAAAATGGTTCATCTCCTCTACCAGCTACTTCTCTCATTATAAAGACAAGACATTTAATGGAAACAGCTTAGGGATGAGAGATTTATTTGAATGATGGTTTCAAAGGAACTTCTGTTCATCGTGGTGGGGTAGCTACGGCAGAACAGCTCTGGGTCAGTGCGAGAGTGTAGAAGAGGCTGTTTCCACTGTGGCCCAGAACCAGGAAGGAGGAAAGGGGGCCAGAGGTAAAGCTATAGGATAACCTCAGAGGCGTGCCTCAGTCACCCACCTCGGCCAACCAGAACTCCACTCCTCAAGGCCGAGCCACAAACCCCTAAATGGCGCCACCCTCTGCAGAGCAAATGCTCAAACACATGTGTCTGATTCACAGGGCTTTTCACCCCAGTCACCAGAGCCCTCATCTTTTGTAAACTTTGCAGCTCACCCCCTGGAAAGGGTCATCATACAAAGTCCTGAGGCTGCCTTGCCGTGGAAGCGCTCTCATCCCTTCTTGATTCTAGTTGTTCCTAGACAGCGAGCTGACATTAAGGCAATTCATTTATCTCAATTATTGTATTATGCTATTTTCCATAAAAATTACATATTAGTAATTTAGAGATATGCCTTAGGAAAGTTTTATAATTGGTACGTAGTTGTTTTGCTTTGCTTTTCTGTGTGTGTGTGGGGGGGGGGTGTATGTATGACAGAGAGAGACAGAGAGAGACAAAGAGACAGAGAGGAGGGGAGATTGTGTTAGTGTGGTGTATAGATGGGGTGCACTTACGTTTTTGAACACCTGTGAAGGCCAAAGGCTGGCAAGCAATGACTTCCTCTATTACTCTCCACCCTACTCTTTAAGGTGGGGTCTCTCACAGAATCTGAAGTTTATCTGTTTGGCTAGACTAGCTAGCCTAAACTCCAGGGATATCCTGACTCATATACCTCTTTCCCAATCATCCTCCAAGCGCTGGGGTTACATCATATGGATGGTGGAGATCCAGCCTTAGGTCCTCATACTTTCATGTCAGGTAATTTGAGAACTGAGTTCTGTCCCCAGACATAATTGGTACACTTTTAAGTCCTAAAAATACATGTGGTATACCAAGCACTTTTGCAAAGGGATTTTGAGATATGTTGAAGGCAGTCAGTCTCAGGCTTCAGGACACTGCTGAACTGTCTACAATGAAGTGCAGGTCACGGGTGCTTTGTAGAGAGAATATCTTGTCATCACCTGTCAATTAAAACAACCTACGGCCTATAGGATAGGGTAGAATATAAGGTGGCATATCCAATAGGCAGAAAGGATTCTGGGACAGAGCCAGGCGCTGAACATGTTGCCAGGGAAGATGTGAGGAGGACAGACACATGGTACCTGAGTAGATGTAAGCCATCACATGGCAGAACCCAGTATAAACGGGTCATTTTAAGTTATTAGCTAGTCAAGGAACACGTCTAGCGACATGGCCTAGGTATCGGTAGAAATATTTTGAGTCTGAGTCATTATTCCAGAGCTTGGGGCTGGAAGGAAAAACACACGTGTTAACAGTACTTTGTGCCAGTCACCTTGGGAACACACATATGGCCCCTTCCATTATGTATCTTAAAGTTGGCAAACGCCTCTTCTTCAGGAATTTTGATTAGCATGTGTTACAGGTACTAATTGTCAACCTGGCAAAATCTAGAATCATCTAGGAAACAAATCTCCCAGGCGTGCCTGGGAGAGATTTCTCAGATTAGGTTAACTGAAGTGGGAAGTCCTTAGACACAGATACCTCCATGATCTTGGAGATGTGGAAATGTAAGAGTCTAGACTCAAAACTGTGTCTCTTTAACTCCTGAGACAGTGCTCTGGGATTCAAACCTGTTTGGGGACCTTCCCCACCACACCTTTGGAAAGACGATAATGGCACTTCACACGTGGGACATCACTTACCACAGACGGACAGCACCATTCCACGGGCTAGGGTCCTTCGGGGAACAAGAAGGAGACCATGAACTAAGGACCAGCATCCATCTTCCTCTGGTGCTGATGCAGCGTAAGCAGCCGTCTGCAGCTGCCATGACTTCTCAGCCATGATGGGCACCCTCAAGCTACAAGCTCAAATAAACCCTTGCTTCTTTCCTTAAATTGCTTTATGGGGTATTTTGTCCCAGCAACAAATCTTAACCATAATTATGAACTAAAAATTTCAGACATTTTCAAATTGAATTTAGTCTAGTTTTGTAATTTCTTATATTTTGTCCAATAAAATGTTAGATATACTTTTGTGTTTATTATGATATTAAAATGGAAAAAATAGGGAAATGATTCTGTCTTAGGGTTTCTATTCCTGCACAAACATCATGTCCAAGAAGCAAGTTGGGGAGGAAAGGGTTTATTCAGCTTACACTTCCACATTGCTGTCCATCACCAAAGGAAGTCAGGACTGGAACTCAAGCAGGTCAGGAAGCAGGAGCTGATGCAGAAGCCATGGAGGAGTGCTTCTTACTAGCTTACTTCCCCTGCCTTGCTCCTTTCTTATGAAATGCAGGACTACCAGCCCAGGGATAGCTCCACCCACAATGGGCTGGGCCCTTCCCCCTTGATCACTAATTGAGAAATGCCTTACAGCTTGATTTTATGGAGGTACTTCCTCAACAGAGGCCCCTCTCTCTGGGATAACTCCAGCTTGTGTCAAATTGACCCACAACACCAGCCAGCACAGATTCTGACCTTCTGAAACAATCCCCCCGCCCCTTGTTTTAAATGACTAGGGATAGGCAGTACCGCAGCCTATCTCCTTCACACTGTCGCTGCCAGTTTTAGGACTGGGATAATCTTCAGTTCTACAAGTGCACTACTGTACTAAACATGGCTATTGGGAACCCATCCCATCGCTTACCATGGGGTTTTCAGCTTGGAATTTTCATTTTTGAAGCTTGTGTTTATACTATACTGAGGGCATAGGTTCAGGGGCTATCCCTCACAATATGGGGGCTTCTTAGATATCTCAGTTCTTTGTGGGGACCATAGGTCACTATGTTTAAAGCTAAGACTGTCTCAGAAAAGGGGCTATGTGGTCTAAAACAATGTAGGTGTCCCTGTGTAGGAGCGAAGAGATGAAAGAATGCCCAGGTCACTGGGTCTAGAGCCCTCAGGAATAGCCAGCACACCTAGCTCCATCACTATCCTATTAGCAAGTGTTGACAATAGACTACATTTGAGCATCTGGCTAATAATTCCTGTGTGAAATCTCTTCCACGACTAAAGTTTTTAAACATGGAAGCCACCATGATATTCAAGCCATCTGAAACTGTAAGAGTCTAGACTCAAGCTCCTGTCCATTTGAACCCAGAGACAATGTTCTGGGATTACAACCTGTTTCTGGAGCAAACACAATCCACACGGATTTGTGGATCTTTGGAAAGATGAGGGGAGGGATCGGGATGCTCTACACCTGTCGTACTAGTAACTCAGAAACTGAGGCAAGAGGAATACATTCATAGTCATTCTGGACAATTCAGAGAGACCTGATGCAAAACAAAAATTAAAATGGGATAGAGGTATAGGTCGGTGGTTGAGGTCTTTGCTTAGCATGCGTGAGTCTCTAGGCTTGAGTCCAGGAAAGGAAGACGTCGAGGAAGACAAGAGGAGAGGCCAAACGGCTACCTCCATCCCTCCTGGGAGGCTTCCTATATTCACCCTGCACCAGTTGTTACCAAACGTTCTTATTTTTAAATCTTAATATTACACTTATTTAGTTAGTTTAGGAGTGTACATACCACATCCATCACACGGAAGTCAGACGATAGTGTGGTAGCGTTGGTTCTGTCTTTGTACCATGTGTACTCACTCGGGACTGAACTTCGATTGTCAGACTTGGCGCCCTTTACCTTTACCTGTGGAAGCATCTTGCAGCCCAGTAATCCCCACTCTCTTGCTCTTTTCTGAGTGAAACATGGTTCTAGCTTCTAAAATCAAAACAGAGCATGGGCAAACCCTACAAAGAAGCTCCATATTTTTCCCCCAGATAATTTTGTATAACTCCTATAATCCACCATCCCTGATTCTTCACACTTTTACCTCAAAGTGTTCCATTTAAATTATTTACTATTACCTCATTAACATTTATTGGACTATATAAAATATGGAAGAAGACTGGCACCCAATATACAACTTTTTGGCTTTTGGTTCAAATATTTAGATTCTAAACACAATGTTTGGGCAAGTTAATACCATATTTAAAAATAGAACATTTGCAGGAAAATATCAGGTATTTATCTTGTGATCAGTACAAGAAGTAATCTGCCTCAGACAAAGCCTGAGACTTGGCAAACAAGACCCTGTCCCTCTACCAACAACAACTATGTTTGTTCAAACATGTGACTATAACCCAATCATGTGACTATAACCCGATCATGTGACTATAACCCGATCATGTGA
>JADRCD010195080.1:0-25797 GCA_019843815.1 Montemys delectorum | reverse complement strand
TGTGACTGTAGTCATTAATATTATGATGAGGGAGATTTAACACTATCACTGTTATGAAGGCAAAGGCCACGTACTAACGACAAACACAGAACATTAGCAGTTTAGTATTAAGGGCAATATAGTTTCAGGAGTCGTTTTCATGTTTAAAATATCTACAGACAGTTTGTATTTTCAGAGAATCAGTATCTCCTATTATTACTTCTGACTCTCATTACTAAGTTACTGTGAGACTTACATTTTAATAACGTTGTTTTCTATTTGAAATGTTGATATAGTTTATAACTGATCATTTTTTAAATTTTTAAAAGTTTTTTATTTGACACAGTAATGTTTTGCATATTAGTAATTTTGAAATAATACTTGATAAACACCCAAGAATACCTAGCAAGGTCTTCTTCAAAGAAGGCAGAATGTGTTTTAGGTATAAATATGATGTAAGCGACTGCTTTTCATGAAAGCATAAACCTTATGTTAAGAGATAATGTTTAGATAGATAGCTAGAAATGCATGAATAGTCAAATGATATGTTCAGATTAATACGTATCTATAAGTAAATAGCTATGATCAAAGTACTTGATTTTTGCTTATATTGTTTGTTTGTGCATGGCATCTTTAGCAATAGGGACCTCCATTTTACTTCTGGAGATAGCCAAAGGTAGCAGCTATAGGTTATAAGATTTGGGATGTCTCTTGGACATTTCTGGCAAAGAACTGAAAAAGAACGCCTCCCTTTTCTGGTATTGAGAATTTTGTGAGGTTGTCTTTGACAATTAAACAGAGAACTACTATCCCAGATAAGAAAAGTTCACTCAAACTACTTATGTACATCTATAAAGTGAATTGACTGGACTGCCGCCTCCAAGAGCACTAGCTTACACCATACCAGAAGGTGCCATGCAAGCTTCCAAAGGAGGGAAGCAACCAAAAGTCATAGCCTTCTATGATCTCTATAGATGAAATCAATGACCAGCATGGCAAATAACCCTAAGGGTACAGCAGTTTCTGTAGTAGTAACTAACAGCTCTTTAAGATCTGTTCAACAAGAGGGAGGACATGCCTGATGCCAAAAACCCAGCCAAGTACTCAGAGATAGTGAAGTGTCAATTCATGGTTATTGGAGGGGGATCTATGACCACTCAGTTGTTAAACTAGTATAATCCCTAAGCCAAAATCTATACAGTTTGCTTTCAAAGTGACTTCTTTGTGCAACAGGCAGAAACCAATACAGAAACCCTAACCAATCAAAATGCAGACCCCAAGTCTAATGGATATATCCTGCAACTGAGGATCAGAGAAGACTGTGAAAAGGGGGACTGAAAGATTATAAAAGCTAGAGGTCAGGAACTTGGTTGTGAGATTGTGACTCCTAGTAATATGGAAACTACATCCCAAAATTCTAACCAATACAATGCTCAAATTAAGTATTGAAGAAGGATGATGCCAAGAAACAAGCCAAACTGGATGAAGAAATCCCCCACAAGGCTTCAACCCTGAACAAAGAACTAGAGGCAACCGAAAAAAACTTGGGAATGGGAGAGGTGACCTTACCAGGGAATAGCACACCAACTGATTTTCCAGTACCAAATAGTGAGCCATAAAAACATACATACAGGAAGCATTATATGTGCCAAACAAGTTACATCTAGGAATATATATTTATATACCTATAAGTATAGGCATGCGATACAGACCATTTGTGTACCAAAAGGTCTGTAAATTTGAAGAAAGCTGTAGAGTGGTATATGGGAGAGTTGAAAGAGAGAAAAAGGGGAGGAAGAAATATTGTAATTAAAATTTCAAGAATAAAAAAATAGATGCAATTACACTTTTCCCTATTTCTTTCCTCCATCATACATCTTCTCTGACTACCTTCCTCCCAAATTCGAATTCACAGCCTTTTTTTTTCTTTAACCATTATTAGTACTTATATACATGCAAATGAATAAAGACATAACTATCACCTGAGGACTGTTGAAAGTTGCCTGAATGTGCGTTTTTCTAGGGATGACTAGGGTAGTGGATAACCAAGACTAATTCATCATCTTTTAGATGTTAATTTTTTGTGCTCTTCATCTAGGGATGGGTTCTGTGGGTCCTCAACCTGCATCGGGATGTCAGCTGAAACTGTTATTTTCTATTTTAGTTTATTCAGCTACCCTATTGAGGTTTCATGGTGCTTTGTGATAGTTAGAAGGTACACTGTCACAGTAGTTCCTCCAATTTTTTTGCACACTTGTGGATTTAAATTTTAGATTTTAGAAAGAACCACTATTTTGAAAGAAGCACCATTATGAATAGTAAAAGAGAGGGGATCGTTCACTTTCAGTAGATAATGAACTAACCAGTATCCTCAGAGCTCCCAGGGACTAAACCACTAACAAAAGAATACATATGATGGGACTCATGGTTCCAGCTGCATATGTAGCAGAGGATGGCCTAGTCAGTCATCAATGGGAGGAGAGGCCTTTGGCCCTGTGAAGGCTCTATGCCCCAGTGTAAGGGAATGCCAGGGGTTGGTGAGCAGGGAGAGGGGGAAGGGAATAGGAGATTTTTTTTTTTTCTGGAGAGGAAACCAGGAAAGGGGATATTGTTTGAAATGTAAATAAAGAAAATATCTAAGAGAGAGAGAGAGAGAGAGAGAGAGAGAGAGAGAGAGAGAGAGAGAGAGAGAATTTGAATTCCAGACAGGTTTATAACCATAGAGTAAAATTAAAAAAAAATTAAAGTCTAATTTTTAACGCCAAAATTTAGGGATTACTTATATTTTAGAGCCCATATATTATTGACTCTTAATACATTCTTTAGGTGTTTTTTATTCCATTATGAGGTATGGGCTCACCTAATTCGGACCTACTTATCACTCACTGTGTTGACCAGGTTGGCATGGAACTCACTAGGCCAGCTTCGACTTCATGGAAATACTCCTGCCTCCACATCTTGAGTTCTGAGATTTAAACAGTGAGCCACCACACTCAGCTTTATCTTACACATTTTTAATAAACTAAATTATACTTCAGTTATATCATCTTCAAAGAAATTAAACTATTAATTTTTCTTGAGAAAAATTTTACAACTAAATAAGTACTGAGAAAATCAACTTAACATCATAATAACGAATAGATATGTTAAATGTACAGATTTCTGTTTTATAGATTATAATTTTAATTCATTTTATGATGATATGTTGACAACTAAAGACATATTTTTAAAACAGACAGGTAAAATATCCATGTTATTTAAGTGTTAAATTATATCTGAAACATACAACAGGATCATTATAAAAAGGCATTTGAGGGTTTGCTTGTACATGATGTATATAATATGATACTTCAGGACATTTGTAATGAATGTTGCTTATTAAATTTTTCATATTCAATAAGAAAGACATATTTATAGACAAATGAAACTACATTAGCTTCAAAATATCAGAAGTATAAATTATCTCAACCATCAGTTAATAAGTTTAGTGTACTGGCTAGTTTTGTGTGTCAACTTGACACAGGCTGCAGTTATCACAGAAAAGGGAGCTTCAGTTGGGGAAGTGCCTCCATGAGATCCAGCTTTGGGGCATTTTCTCAATTAGTGATCAAGGGGGTAGGGCCCCTTGTGGGTGGTACCATGGCTGGAAGTCTTGGGTTCTATAAGAGAGCAAGCTGAGCAAGCCAGAAAAAGCAAGCCAGTAAGGAATATCACTCCATGGCCTCTACATCAGCTTCTGCTTTCAGACCTGCTTGAGTTCCAGTCCTGACTTCCTTTGTGATAAACAGCAATGTGGAAGTAAGCCAAATAAACCTTTACCTCCCCAACTTGCTTCTTGGTCATGATGTTTGTGCAGGAATAGAAACCCTGACTAAGACATTTAGCTTCCTCATAAATGCTGCCTAAACATAGCTAAATCATGCAAATAATATTTGTGAATCTTAATGTAAAATATTATATACTGTACCTCCTACCTAATATATAAAATAACATTATAGTAGAGAACATATTATTTGAACAGCTGACAGCATATTTGCTTAAGAAATAACACTGTGGTAGAAAATTATATATGTTCCTAACATGAAATTTAATGATACAAAAAGAAAATCAGATGAGAAAATACAAGAGAAATATAAAAGATGTTTTCAAGGATTCTAACTAATATTTTATATCTGTACCAGATGTGCATTGTGATAGAACTGTGACCATTTCAGTTTCTTACTATTTTGTAAAACATTTACTTAAAGTTAGTTTTGGCTTTGGACTTCTATTTACAACCATTACAGAAAAGCAAGGGAAAATATAATATAAAACAATTTCATAGGCCAACCTCTGTCAGCCATCACATTCATAAGCATGATTATAACTGTTGTTGACAATACACTGCTTGTACATATTGTTTCATTTTTTCCATTGTACTAGGAAGAGGAAAATAAGACTGTGAACATAATATAATTTTTAAAGTGTATTTTATGGGAGTAAGGATATAGTTGAACAACATGGCAGAAATAAACATCAAAAGTTTATAGCTCTAGGAAGGTATTTACTTGTGTTGACACCTTTTGGGGATGAATTTACTCTGTACTTTGAAGAAAGAGCTAGCATATAGCCTAAGCACACCTTTACCAATACCTAACTTTAAAAGTACTTCACATAATTTCCATACAGTACTGACAGAACTTGAAGTTTAAATATGTAGTAGTTTTATATAAAGAAAAAGAGATTGTGTGTTTAGCAATTTTGTTGAAAACAAGGGGTTTTAGAGTGTGACATCTTTTCCCTGACCTTGGCAGTGTGTATAATGAGATGGTTAGCTTGGGTGCAATAAAGGGTCTGGAACAGATAAAGAATCTGTTACAGGAATGGAATTTAGTTGTGCCCAACTAATTTCCTCAAATGGTCCAAATAAAGAAAACAGAGAGAAGAAACATAAAAAAGAACAACAAAAGAGTTCACCCAAAGTCATGTAATGACCGACTGCCATGTCTGAAATTTGAATCCTAGCTCTCATCAGGGAAACACATTTATATAATGACAAATGACAATTTTGAGCGAAATAAATATGTACATATATATATTTACTCAAACACTGAGATTTTTTTTTTCTTAAGCCACGAGAAATAAGAAAAAACTGATGGGCAAGCTTTAGAGCAGAACAGCTTCTGACCTCATAAGGACCAAGAAGCAAAGAAGCAGGAATTCACAGGAACAAGATATGGCATTTAAAGACATGGCCTAAAATATTCTCTCTCTACATCTAGGTCTTCATTACTAACCCAGTCTTCAAATGATTATTTTACATAGGAAGACAAGTAATTATTTCAAAGACATAAAAAAGACCTATCTCTGAACATTAGGTCATTGGGTTCCAAGTCTTCAAGCCTTAGGAAATGCACAATAACTAATCATAGCTGAATATTAATATAATTTTCCCAGTATCCTAAGAGATTAACAGGTAGCAGATAAGTTTGAACTCAGTATTTCTAACTCCAAAGTTTATAGTTCACGTTTTCTAATCTCTGTTGTCAGTCTATACAATTACAAATAATGCAATTGAAAGTTTCCTTATCTGAAAAAGTAAGGTCACCTGTTGACACAGATGTTCTAATAAACATAAGCAAAAGCCAAACTCAGGGTCTTTAGAAGAGGCGTATTCTTATTTTTAACCTATACATTTCTAAACTTCTCAGGATTCTTGAAGACTATAGAAAATTTGACAAGAAATGAAGCCAAAATCCTTAAGAGGAGAGGTTTCTAATTATGCAGTGAACAGTCTATAAATATGATAATTTTTCTTTCAGGGAAAGCATTAAAAGCTATTGATAATTTTCTTTCTCCTGTTTATATACTATAAAGTGTTATATTCTTCAATGGGGACCTTTATAGAATAGTGAACTAGATCCATTAAAGTTAAACTGTTAGATGTCAAATTATATATCAAATTGTTCACACTACTAAAGTTCACACTAAATTAAAGTGAAAATAAGGAGAATAGGCAAAGAACACAGAAACAAATAAGAATCAGATTTAGTAAACTAAGAAACAAGATAGAAAAGTCAACAATGAGGAATGATAGTATTTTGAAATGACTAGCAGGTGTGCAAATGACTAGCGATACTCATACAAGCAAACCCATCGGAGGCAAAGACAACAAAAGTAGAGATAATACAGATCTCATACAGAAAGTTATATCACCTCAGGTAAAACCAGTGAAATATGCATACCTTAGAAAGATACAACTTATCAACTTGGACTTGAGGAGAATTTAAAATTTCAGATAATCATAGACACATTAGAACAATCAGCTGAAGGTTTCGTATAATACTCAAGTCAAAAAGTACTATACACAAATTCTATCAACAGCCAGGTTGTAGGAGCCATTCTACTGTTGAATAACAGTTGTGTAGGAGATTGAAGTGCTCCAAAGCAGGGACAAGGGCTTTACTATTTTCTGAATTTGCTGTTTTTCCCTTATTCACTTTGCTGTATCTTGAATGAATATCTTGCCTTCTGTTGAATTTGCTACTTACGAAGAGATGGAACACGTATTGGTGAGTACAGGCAAGTCCTGTGAGCTCGATGATGCATAAAGAGCATTTGTATAAACCCCACTTATGCCATACTCTTACACATACATCTGGATTTCTCTCAGGTTCAGAGTTTGCTATTGTGCAGAGAAGTGGAAGGAAACAGCCAGGATTTCATCTAAAGAAGGCAAAGATGCAGGTTAGTCAAGGAACTATGAGCCATCTTATGATTATTCTTCCATCAAGTTTTCTCATTGAATAAATATTAAATATAAAATCATAAAGAATTTTAAATGGAAACTTGAGATAAAGGTGCTCTTATGATTTGGGGTCCCATCTTGTCACTGCCTGTAGGAGAAATTCATGAGGAATATTATGGAATTAGAATTTAGGCAATTTGGGAAGAGAATAGAAAAGCTGCTGTGTGTTTTATCTGTGTGCTTATGGTATATCTGAAGTCATTAAATTAGCGTGAGTGATAACTGTGAATTTAGCATCTACTCCCAAAGCAGAGGAAAGTAAAATCAATTAGACACACAAGGATGGACTGAGACATGGAGGATACACAGGAGTCCATTTCTGCCACTCACCCACTCTAGCATACTATACATCTAGCTAGTGATGTTGTTTACATGTTTCTGGTTTGATTCAAAAAATATCAAAGAAGATGATTTGCAAAAATTGGAAGAACTGAAGTCCAGCAATGTGATCAATATGAGCGAAGTGATCAGCCAGAATATGTGAAAATTGTAATGCTGACTGGCACACTAAAACAACCTCAAGTTTCATTTCTTTTAAAATTCTACGCATATTTCCCTTGGTATCTGTCATTTCATGAAAGAAGAGGAAGAACAAAATCCTAGCAAATGTATTTCCAGTTTAATAAAGCAGATCTAGTCACCACACTCTGCTATACTATTAGAAGGCAAGCCAGAAGGAAACTGTTCAATCTGCATTCAAATTTAAACACTATAAAATAAAATTAACAATTTACCCATGTGTTTTGATGCCAATAACTTATGGAAATGTCAAAAGAAAGAAAAACACAATGAATGTATTCTTAATTTAGTATTAAGAAAGTAATTAATCAGAGCAAAAAGTATAGTATTCAAATAAAATAGTTGAGAAAGAATAAAGAAAGGCAACTTAACTAAGAATAGCCAAGCTTATTTAACATGTGATTTACAGTGGATTAAAATTTCATTGTAACACTAACAGCTTCTTAAGTATATTATATATCCTATTTCTTATCTTGTGTAATTAGTATAAGAATCCTCATTTAGTGATTAGATTATAAACTATATAGTCAGCTATATTCTAAAGTCTGTGTATTTTACCTATGTCATATTAAAGCATATGTGCATGAAAAGATAAGTGGCAAATGGACGATTTAATTAGGAGAACTGGTATTTGTTAAATGAAGTTATCCAAAGAATAGAAAATGGAAGGTGAAGTTCATTATCAAAGGAGAATAAACTATCTAACAATTTCATGTATATGAAATTTGAAATTTTTCACTCACTAGATCAAGTCTCATTACTATGCAGAACACTGGTAATAATGAGGAAAGTAGACCACAAAGATCAGACTGTCAAATTTGTTTTGAATCTCATGTCTCAAGTCTACTGAGACCCTGAGCAAGAAAATTGTAAATACTCAAATGAAAAAATTTAAGGAGAAATAAAAATGTATTAAAACATAAATTGATTATAACAACTCAAGAATGTTAAAACCTATGAAAGCATGAAGCACTTATTTAGTTAATTAATCTTTAAATGCATGCTTCAAGAAAATAAGGGCTTTAAACAAACAAATAAAAGCATCAAATCTAAAATAATAATGGATCCATCAGGGGAAAGAAGAAACAGAAAACCACAAGGGCAAGGGTAGCTTATTTCAGACTACAGTAGGGAAATGTAAGTGAGAAGGGATAAGTTCACACACACACACAAAAAATCAGCACACAAAGGAAGCATGTTACCTAAGTCACCATTTAAATATTTAATATATATATTTAATGTATATATTAGAACAAAATGTCTTGAGAACACCTGCTCTGCAGTCTAATGACTTGAGTTCTATACCTAGAACCCAGAGTAGAAGAATATATATAATCAGCTCTCAAATGTTTTTCTCTGACCTTGACATCCAGGTGCACACATGCACAGGAACACACACAAAATAGTCATCATTATCATCGTCAAGGAAAATTAACACTAGAAAAAGAGGTAAAAAGTTGAATATGATTCTGAAAAAAAAAGAGAATGTACAAAACTAGAGATGGTCACAGAATAAAATCCTTAGAATAGAACCTGGTTGACACTCTTCTTGTTTAAATTGGTTGCTTACTGTACTTATATTGACAGAATATGATAGAAAGGGCATCATCCTCTCATTGCTTCTAGTTTAAGATTAAATATATTAGGATAAATGTATCACTTTATATCTCATCAGAAAAGAATCCTGACTTAAAGGATCAATAAAAAACAGTAGAATGCTTTTATTTCTGGGTCTTCAATTCTATTCCATTGATCACCTTGTCTGTCTCTGAACCAATACCATGCAGTATATCTCTGTTGCATAGCTTGACATCAGGGTAGTGATTTCCACAGACATTCTTTTATTGTTAAGAATTGTTTTAGCTATTCTGAGTTTTTTGTTTTTCCAGATGAATTTAAGAATTGCTCTTTCCATGTCTTTGAGGAATTGTGTTGGAATTTTGACGGGGATTGCAGTGAATCTGCAGATTGCTTTTGATAGGATGGCCATTTTTGCTATGTTAATTTTATCAATCCATGAGCATGGGAGATCTCTCTGTTTTCTGAAGTCTTCTTCAATTTCTTTCTTGAGAGACTTGAAGATCTTGTCACACACTTACAGACAATTTATCTTTTACAAAAATAGCCAAAAATATACAGTGTAAGAAAGAAAGCATTCTCAATAAACGGTGCTGGTTTAACTGACAATCTGTATGTAGAAAAATAAAAATAGAAACACATTTGTCACCTTGCATAAAGCTCAAGTGCAAGTGGATCAAGGACCTCAGCATAAAACCAGATACACTGACAAAATAGAAGAGAACGCGGGAAATAACCTGGAAGTCATTAGCACAGAGGGTAGAGAGTGAAATGTCCTAAACAGAACTCCAATGGCTCAGACTCTAAGATCAAGAGTTGACAAATAGGACCTCATGAAAACAGAAAGCTTCTGTAAGGCAAAGGACATTGTCAATAGGACAAATGGGCAACCTACATACAGACTGGGAAAAAAAAAACTTCACTAACCCCACATCCGATAGAAGGATAATATCCAAAATATATAAAGAATTCAAGAAACTAACCACAAAGAAACAAACCAACGCAATCAAAAAATGGGATATAGAACTAAACAGTATTCACAACAGTGGAATCTCGAATGGCTGAGAAGCACCTAAAGAAATGTTCAAAGTCATTAGTGATCAGAGAAATGCAAATCAAAAGGACTCTGAGATTCCAACTTACACCAATCAGAATGGCTATGATCAAAAACTCATGCAACAGCACATGTATGTGAGAATGTGGAGAAAAAGGAACACTCCTCCATTGCTGACGGGATTGCAACCTGGTACAGCCACTCCGGAAATCAATCTGGAGGTCCCTTAGAAAACTGGAAATAGAACTACCTGAACACCCAGCTATACTATTCTTGGGCATATACCCAAAAGATGCCCCACCATGCCACAGGGGCACATGTTCCATTATGCACATAGTAGGCCTTATCTGTAAGAGCCAAAGGATGGAAACAACCCAGATATCCCACAAACAGAAGAATGAACAGAGAAAATGTGGTTCATTTACACAATGGAATACTACTCAGCTATTAAGAATGAGGACATTCTGAGTTTTGCAGGCAAATGGATGGAACTAGAAAATACCAACCAACCTTTTTTTTTTTTTAAAAAAAAAAAAAAAAAACATCACTATTACTACTGAAAGAAAGACCCCCGTAGGGAGACCCTCACTCAAGTCTTGGGAGAAGGGGCACCTAAGGAAACACGAGAGACCATCTTGATGTAAACACACAAGGTAGTTTTAATATCGGAGCTCCGGGTGGACCCATATCTCACCCAGGAGACAGAGGGATCGACCCTGAGGCTCAGGGGTTAGGGGTTTTTACAGGAAGGAGGTCTAGGGGAACAAAGGAATCAGTATAGCCTATACATGATTGGCTAATTCAAATCCAGCTAGAATATGTGCAGATCAGAGCATAGGGAAGTTCCTAAGGGTGGTATTGAGGCATCAGGGCATCTGGCTGGCCTCCAACCATACCTAAGAGAACCAGATGGCTCATCATTCAGAGCCTGCCAGGACATGTCCCTGCATGCCTAGACATATTTTCCTCTATGTTTATAGTTTTAGGTCTTCTTGACCTGCCAGTTCTTGGGGTAGCTAGCAACCCGCTTGCTCATTCCCAGGCCTACGTTGGCAAGCTTGTGCTGGATTCGCAGGCTTATACTTCTTCTGCCTGGCCAGCACAGGTCCCAAGCTTTAGTTATTCCTTTTCACTACCATCCTATCTCATCTTTAGCAACTCTTAATTCTCCAAACTTTCATTTAAAAATCTTCAAAGGTTCAAATAAAGAAAGAAATATTCAATGATGTACCAATTTATATTTTGGAACTAAAGTATTTTCATTCTGACAAACTTAAGAGAACAGTTGTCTTAGTCGTAATTCAATGTTCTTCCCAAAAGATAGTTTACATTGCTAATTCATTTATCCACAATAAGGAATCATACTGGGGAGCCACTGGGTTAAGAATTTACTTATCAGGTTCTGTTAGAGGACCTGTCTCATGTCATCTAGATTTAATCCACTGAGACACAATGTTCTCATCATTTTCAGTGTCTACAATCAGCACATGGAAGGAATAATTGATTGCCTTCAGTATGTCATCAATAAAAAAAAACCATGTTACATATTTTACATGGTAACTATAAAATTCACAGAAGACTAAATCCTTAATCTTGGTGGCCATGGTGAAATATATGTACACAATTATTAACATAGATCCAAGTTTTCATCTTACTCTGAAATTAGATTGTTTTGTGTGATATGATAATTTTGTTTTACTGTCGTAGGCTCTGTGGTAACATTGCTATGTCATTCCCAGCTCTGCCACCTGTCTGTGTGAGTCTTAGCAGTTATTTGATCTCCTTGAACCTTATTCTTTTCATCTATAAAAGGCTTATTACACTTGTAGTATCTCATGAAGTATTTGTGATGATGAAATTTAGTACAATGTAGGAACACAGCAGAATCTCCAAGTTACAGAAAGTATTTAATGACTATGAATTTTGAATGCACGGCTATTTTAATGAGGAATAGGAAATAATTACACAATAATAATGACTAAACACAAATGTTAAGAAAAGCAGTATTTCCTACAATGTTGTCTTGTATAATCCTGACTATGGTGGCGTTAAGGGCTTTGCTTTCATGTGAGGCCTTCAGTGTGATACTTCTTCTAAAGCTGCCAAGTATTCTTTGATGTGAAAACACATCCCTAGCTTGCCTCCTCCCTACACTCAGATCACGTATTAGCCCATCATTTATTTATCAGCATCTTCTAATATTATCACATTATATATCAATTTCGCACCCCTCCAGATATATCTTTATTTTCTATTTTTTCAACTCAGTAAGGCTATCTTCTCATAATGTAATGAGTAGTGTTTGCTGTGAGACATATTAGTTGTGTGACCTTAAATCACATCATTTACTGGCACTCAACTTTTGTCTGCACAATATAGTCTTATAGTACATATTGCATTTGTAAACATTTACTTATTTGTTAGCTTACAGTGAATTATTTTTCACTATGGCATTCTTAAGATAACTTTTGATTTTCTTGTTATTCTTCTCCCTCCTTCTGTGCCTTTCATCTTACCTCCAGTGTCCCCTCCCAACCATGACAGATTCCTTTCCACTCCCTTGCTTCTCATCACTTCCTGTTTCTTTCTGGGGCTCTTCTAACTAGTTTCATCATCTTTACCTCATTCTCACAAACTCTTACTCACATATATGCAAACGTTAAAGTTAGTATATACATACACAATAGAGCATACAACATACATGTGGATTATTATATATGGTATTTGACATAACAGTGTGCTTCAGAAACATCAGTAGCTTTTTCTCCTCTCTCCCCCTGAATATACATTCACCACTCAAAAAGCTCTCAGACTTGGTCCTGGGATTACACTTCCAAATTATTGTCGGAGAACAAAACAGGAGTCTGAAACCTCAAATGCCCTTTACTGAAAGACTCCTCCTTCCTCACAGCTTCCTCTTCCCTCTCCATTATAATCTTTCTCCCTCATTTACTCACCACCCTCAGCACATTACAAGACAATGCCAGACACCTCAAAATAGCTTTATTTTGTCTGTTCTGGAAGACTGCTACTTATCCTTACCCTACAAATTATCTTTGTGAGAGTCTTGATCAGAACTAGGAGGGTAAGAGTCTGTGGTGCCTGTGGGTGCCGAGAATTAGGAGTTTACAGAGACTCAAGCTGCAAGAGCTGGTTAATTACTGCACAGGTGGAGATGCTGTGCTGTTGCTGTGAAACAGACTAAAGCAGCAGTGAGCAATTAGGATGAATATGAATTATAATGGTGCAGGGTTCTGCCATAGAATAATAAAATGGGGTATTTAATTAACTTGCTGTACGACTTTCAGGAATTTAAATTATTTATTTGTAAGAAAACATTGCTCCCTTAGATGAAGAGATTTAAACTTATACATATTCCACAGGAGTACGTCCTCACTCAAAAGAATTTTGAACACGTTGTAACTTTAAATTTTGTAGTGGCGATACTTAAACATGGAAACTTGAAAATTCTTATTACACATAATATATAGTCAAAATGTAATTTATAACTGTCGTCAAGCAAAAGACTACATTTTATACTTTTTCTTCTATCAAAACTTCCAATTATGATTCACTTTATATTTACAGCGCTTAATAATTCTGACTAGCTGTATTTCAATTGTTCAATTAAGTGTTTTGTCTAGGAATTACTCCATTGGATAGCACCATTTCTGATATTAGATAATCCCCTGCTCTGTGTATGTGTGTGTGTGTGTGTGTGTGTGTGTGTGTGTGTGTGTTTGTATGAATGTGAATGTGTATTGCTTAACTTTCTACATTTTTCCTGAGTAAAAAATAAGATAAAAACTGTATAATATCCTTAATGAGAATCATAACATTTAAGATAGATTGATGATAAACTCCTATAGAGGTTCACATCCTAATCACTGGGACCTTGAATGACATTTTACATAACAATGTACATTCACATATGATTATTGCCACTAGAAGGAAATCATATTCAGGATTATCAGCAAGAACTCTAAGTATATCCATTAAAAATTTTATTATATTAAAAAATAAAAAAATACACCACAATTAACCAGACTAAATTTCCATAACTCATTGAAAACTCATATAGTAAGAACAGTCATTTTGAATCTATGGATCACATTGGAATCTATCCTTTGACTATTTAATATATTTTTATGTAGCTACTACCAAAAATAAAAAATCCATGACAGATTTAGAACTACACAATTAGCTTTATAGCCTCGTTCATAACTGTGTCCATTCACTCTTTCCTCTTCTCCTCATGTTGACACATGTTCGCTTTTCTACATGCTATCCTTGTTTATATATACACACATATTATTGCCTAGGTTTTGTATATGGCAAGAACATGCACTTCATATTTTTTTCCTTCCTGAGATTCTCTGACCTCTAATGTTAACCACTTTTGAGAAATAAAATAAAGGGATATTTTAGAACAGAAACTGTAAGAGGCCAGTTGGTGGCAGAAGACGAGTGAGTCTGGGGTGACAGAGGTGCTAGGCAGACAATGGCAGGAACTGAAAGACGCAAGGAAGAAGTTCACTGCCAGAACTCCAGAGCCGGGAAAGTCTGAAAGACAACTCAGCTCCTGCCCAGTAGTTTAAACATATTTCAAATATTTAAAAACCAAAAGTGAAAGATAAAGTGTCATTGTTTTTATTCACCAAAAAGGATGTCCTTATTACCTACAGAAAATTAGGAACTGAGACGTTGTGAATAAACTGATATCCTTCCATTTATCCTTGCTGTCAATGTCCATGCAAACAATGGTTGTGTTCCTGCTGAAAATTGTCTTTTCAGATTATTCATTCCCAGATTTTTCAAATGCTACATGTATGTTGAACACTTTCAAATTTGAATATCTACATTTTACCATTCTCTTGAACCCTAACACATGTTTTTGCATATATTTGGATATCTTCCAAGGTGTACTGTAGCCAAAAGTTGGTGTCTAAGTTAAACTAAAAAAAAAAAACTTCCTTTTTTTCCTTTACATTGGTTAATGGACAATGTAAAGTCTGATATGACTAGGGTAAAATAATATTATACATACTTGGAGGATTCCAGTTTATATTGGCTTATTCTTGTTCCTGTGAATTATTCAGTTAATACTTGTTCAAAAAATTCAAAATATTTCTCTACATAGAAGATTGTTTTAAAATAAACTCAATGTGATTTTTATGTTTTGTTGAAGCTAAGAATACTGTCTTTTAGAAAATGATATTTATTTAACATGTGATCAATGTGAAGAAAAAAATATAACCCTGTTTCCTTTATCTGTTTTAGAGATAAGGAATCTATAATAATCTTTTATGCAAGAAATAGATAATGTGCTCAGAGACATGGATCAGAACGTTGAGCCTAGCTTGACCTGAGGTCTTTAGATTTCCTCCTTAGCTTTTATTCAGTGGGGATGATGCACACTGTGAGGACGTGGGGATGATACACACTGTGAGGACGTGTGATCACAGAGACAGAAAGAAAAATGAAAATCTGTAGAGTCAAGACACTTGTATATATTTTTGTTGTGTATATGATGCTACATATATACAACTAAGTTTATCATTTATTTTTTATACAGTCAATTTGAAATAGCATATTTAATACCAATGAAACAAGAAATTCAACACTTCAGAAGCGCAAGCCTTATCTGAAAAAAGAGTACTAAACATTGGTAAATAACATATGACACACAAAACATCAACAAATGTTGATATTCCTCATTCGATCTATGAGGGGCTGGAATGCTGTTACAGATATCACAATAACCAAAGATAAACTCCGGAAGGAACACGTGCAAATTACATAGGTTGTATGCAGTTAGTGCTGTTAAGAGACTATTTGACTATTTAGTGTATTTTTATGCATGTAGCTACTACTAAAAATAAAAAAATCCATAACAGATTTAGAACTACACAATTAGCTTTATAGCCTCGTTCATAACTGTGTCCATTCGCTCTTTCCTCTTCTCCTCATGTTGACACATGTTCTCTTTTCTGCATGCTATCCTTGTTTATATATACATACATATTTGCCTAGGTTTTATATATGAGCAAGAATATGCACTAAGTAAGGATCCCAAATTATTTTCTTTCTTTTCCTCTGTACATGTAAAATGAATAGGGACACTGGGTCATGGCTTAGCTCTATTTTTTAAAGCATTTGTAACCAGTTATATGACATGTACTTAAATTAATTTCAGAAATTACTTAAAAAAGAAACTCAAGTAAATTAATCCCAACAGTAGGTATATTTTTCTTGATTTTATAGACTGAGTAAAATTTTGGAAGTTAACTCTGTAGTTAAAAATGCTTTTTTCCTGTTAGATGAAGTCAGATGTAGATCCTTTCCCAATCTGTGTAGGCTGTCTTTTTATCCTATTAATAGTGTCCTATGCCTTACAGAAGCTTTTCAGTTTCTAGAGGTCCCATTTATTAATTTTTTATCTCAGAGCATGAACCATTATTGCTACAAGATTTCCAGGGATAAAGATGGGACAGAGACTGAGGGAATTGCCAAACAATGACTGCCCCAACTTGAGACCCATTCCCTGTGAGAAAGCTAACCGCTGGCATTATCAGCAATACTCTGCTACATTTACAGACAGGAACCTAGCGTAACCATCTCCTGAGAGGATTCATCCAGTCGTGAATGGAGGCAAACACAAAGATCCACAGCCAAACATTAGCTGAAGCCCAGTCCAGAGTTTTGTGGAAGAGTCAGGATAGAAGTGAGCAAGTCAGAGGTTTCAAGGATACCACAGGAAGACCGAGAGTCAACAAACCTGGGTCCACGGCAGCTCACAGAGGGTACACGCAGGAGCTGGACCTAGAACCTTAACATATTTGTATCAAATATGCAGCTTGGTCTCCATGTGTGTCCCCTAACATGTTCAATGGGGACTGTCTCTGTCTCTGTTCCCTGCCATTGGATCCCCTCCCCGCTAACTGGACGTTCTGGTTGGGCCTCAGTGGGAGAAACTGTGCTTAGTTCTGTTGGAATAGATGCCCCAGGGATACGTGGACATCCCAAGGGGGCTCTCCTCTGAGGAGAAGGGGGGAAATCAATGGGGAGTGCGATTTGTAAGGAAGGGTAGGACTGGGAAGAGAGGAGAAAGGGAAGCTATGATCAGGATATAAAATGTAAAAAACAATGATAAACTAGCTAACGTTCTTTTATGAAACATAAAATGATGTCATTTTTTAGAAATGTGAAAATATATTGTAAATCATGAAGCCATTGCTGATAACTGAGCAACAAAGGAATATAAACATATTTAAAATTGGATTTTTGTATAAAAATTAATGTTATATCTAAATAATATATAATACATCTTCAACATCTCTCACTAAGCTGTATGTATAAGCTTCTCACATACATACATACAAACAGATATATATATATATATATATATATATATATATATATACACATGCATATATACACATATATGTACACATTAAAGAGGCTTTTTTGTTGCTCAGCACCAATATATTTGCAGAAATATATTCAGTAATTATGACTATACACCAACACCTAAGTGTTTTGTAATGGCATAGAACTATGCTGTAGGTGAACTTTCACTTTTCATCACTATTTATTCAGACTTTTTTTGAAATGAAATAAAGTGAACAAAAAGTGAACACTCATGAAATCAAAGTTATTGGCACCAAAAATTGGAAATAGAATCCTTTTTGACTGTGATAAAACGATTTTAGATATCCCCCTAAAATTAATAGGCTGACGTCCTAAACTCCAGTGTCCTAGTACTGGGGTGAAAGGCTTAAAGAGGTGACTAGCATTGGAATGAGGCGTCTTCACTGGCAGAATCACCACCTTTATAAAAGAGAACTACACAGAGCTCCCTATCATTCTCTCAATTACATAAGGAAATGTCAGTTTGACAGGCTGCAGTCTCCCCAGACCTGACTGTGCTGGATCACCTCAACTTAGGACTCCTAACATCCAGATGATCAGAGATCAATCTCTGTTGTTACTAAGCCAAGTAGTATTCAGAACTTCATTATGGTTATCCAAGGGCATACTAAAATATTTACAAAATAAACTTTAAAGGAGATTATGAATGTAATCTGTGTTTGAGGAAAACAATCTGAACCTACAATGGAATTGAGAATAATTTATTTCCTAAGGAGCACTTTCTAGGTCTTCTTTGTAAATTCAATAAATTTACCTTTCATACAAAATAACCCAAGTTCGAGACCTTTGACCTTTTTGTTTGTTTGTTTTGCAACATGCAAGTTTTGTAATATACACAAATGAACTAGAGAAATTAATTAATTTACTAGTTTATGTTGTATAAAATATTTGCTCAAAAATGTATCCATAATACAAGCAAAACAGTATTAACGGCTATAGCATTAAACTAGAACTATTATTCAAATAATAAAACAGGATGGGAAATGTCATTCATTAAGTAATTAAATCTGTTTAAAGATTCCTCAGAAATAAACTATCTGTACTTAATTAAAAATAATATGAGCTGGGATAAATTTACACACCTATAACTCCAGTTCTTAGGAGGTACAGGCAGTCAGATCACAGGATCTAGCCAATCTGAGCTACATAGAGAGACACTGTGTGAAAATAAAACTTTATATAAGCTTTCCATCTATTTATGCATCAATCTTCATTTACCTACATATTTATCTATCATCTACTATCTATCTTCATCTTACTACCTATCTGTATATAGGCACAGATTAACACATAAACACATAAATAAGTATACATTGGAGTGGATATCTTGCACATAAAAGCAAACAAAACAATAAAAAATTAGTTTGTGCTAAGTAATGATATTGAATACTGATTTTTCTTCTAACCTCTTGAATAGTAAGTTCAAATTTGGTGCTTACAAGGCCAGAAGATCTGGAATCCTCCCTGTTTCTATAAAGTTGATAATCATCATGTTGCACACATGATGCAGAACATGATAAGAACAGTGACAGTTTTTATCTGTAGACAGGTGTACTAGACTGGTATAACTCATTAAATAGTTAAACCTAAGATACATGATCAGATGAGACCTGACCAGACGCTGTTTACCGAATGAAACCGAACCAATAGATTTAATTACTGTGCTATTCATATTTAAATCAGTATCACTTCTATAACAGTTAATTATCACTGATACATATGTAAAATAGAATTATCATCATCTCTAAGCTTATAATCTTATATTTTTACTTCTAAGTGATGTGTACATACCTATTTGTTTTTGGAATTATTTGTGTAATATTTATATTATATATTATTACATTTATATGACTGTATGTGCATTTGATTGTGTTTTGTTTTATGAGACCTGGACTGCTTAAGCACCTTCAATTATCCTCAAATTCATGATTTTTCCTGACTTAGTTTTTGTATGGCTGGCTGGACAGGCAGTTATAAACAATAGACTTAATACATAACTTATTAAAACTTCCTTCGCCTTCAGTATATTTGCTTGAGAAACCCTGTTTTATAATTGTTATAATCTAAAAAGCTACTCCTGAACTCAACCTAGGGAATATTCTGCATCAATCACAGTCTGCATTTTCCTATGTAACAGTTAAAATACTTTCCAGTAGAAAAACCAGTAATGATCAAGCAATAAAATAATTGTAGTATATCCAACCAATGACTGCCATGAGAATGAGCCCATCTTGACATGTTAATGATATTCTGCTGTACTTTCAGTCAGGAGCTTAACTTAACTGCCATCAGAGAGACTTCAACAAGGTGATGGAAGCAGGTACAGAGACCTATACCCAAAAATTGGGTAGTTTTGGGAACCCTGCAGAAGAGAGGAAGTAAGTATTGTAGGATCCAGAAGTGTCAAGAACATCACAAGAAAATCTACAGAATTAACTAATCTGGGCACATAGACTGAACTGACAACCAGAGACCATGCATGAGATTGTCCTAGGCCCCCTAAACATATGGAACAGCTGTGTATCTTGGTCTTCCTAAAAGTGGGAACATGGACCGCCTGGTCCGTGCTTGCTCGATTCTATGCACAAGAGCTCCTCCAATCAAGCCGGTCCAGAGACCTCCGTGGGAAGCCGCAGGCAATAAGACCCGCATTTCCGCGATGCTTTCTGCCTTGTCTAGCCTCAATAGGAGAAGATGTGCCTAGTCTTAGTGCAACTTGATACGCCAAGGCTGGTTGATATCCATGGGAGGCCTCTCTTTTTCTGAAGGGAAAGGAAGGAGTCTGGGGTGTATGGGAGTCTGGGGGGTTGGTAATTAGGGAAGAAATACTGAGAGGAGGAGAAGAAGGAAGGGAAACCACTATGGACAGGATGTAAAGTAAATACAAATTAAAATAAAAATAAAACCCAAAGAATTGTAAACTATCTGCCATGGTTTCCTGTATACTTGGCATGCATTCATACTTTGGCCAGGCACTACATCTACCACTGCCATGTCATTCCCAGAGGCTTCCCTTGGCTTTCTAACTTGAGTTGTCATTTTCAGTGCAGAAATGGGATTTAAAAATATGACAGTAATCCTACTCAAAGTAGGCAAGAACAGAGATCCAAGTATGTACTTTGTTTTCCATTTGGGGTTGGCCATAATTTAGATATTGCAAACTATTAAAACATACGTGTGCCTTTCATTTTAGGGGAAATTCAATTATAAATAGGAGAAAAAAAGAGTACTGCAGTCATATTGGAGTGTTCTAACATTTCTGAAAATAATATTTTGAAAATGCAGTAAATGTGAATTTCATGGACTTACTTTAATTTATCCTCCTAATCTACCTTTGACTTAATATAGAACTTCTCACTTTGCATCATTTCATATTTTTTATATCATAGACAAATCAAAGATTTTCATAACCTTTACCAATATTCTCACAAAAAGCTCTATTTTTATTTTTCTGGCATTTATACTGGATTGTTTTTCTCCTCTCATATTTTCTCATTTTTTACTTCTAAAACTCAAACTAATATAAAATATCCATTTTGTCTTTTAGTCATTATTCCGTTATACACCAAGTTTCTCTTTGGCATATTTTTATTTGCTTTAATATATCCATTTCTATGTTTTTGCTCAGTTCTCAAACACTAAAGCATTAAATGATTGGAAAGAAGGCCTTGTCTGACATCAATGGGAAGGGATGCCCTTTGTCCTGTGGAGGTTTGATGCCCTGGCATAGTGGGACGCTGGAGAGGGTGGGCAGGAGAGGGTAGGTGGATGGGGGAGCACCCTCAGAGAGGCAAAGGGGAGAGAGGAGAGGTGAGAGGGTAGATGTGGGATGGGTGTGTGTGTAGCGGTAACCAGGAAGTGGGATGTCATTTGATATGTAAATAATGGATTGATTCATAAATTAATAAAAAATAAAAATAAAAGATAACCTACATCTTATTTAATCTGTAAGAAATAAAGATGTTCCCCTTAATAAGAAAAAGATTACACTCTATGCATTTTTCTCTTTTTGCCTTGATACTTTCTTAAATTTTAAACTATGGTTTGACAATCCAAAGCTGTAACTCTATGTTAGAAGAAGAAAACAGTTCTCAACTATTAACTAATTTTAGGACTCATTTTGTTAAATAGCATCAAGAATGGCACCAAACAGTAGAATTTTATGAAATAATTGTGTCTTGAGACTAAGTTGTGGGAAAAAATTATACAAACATTTTTATGTATAAACCTGAAGAGAGCAGAAGACTGAAGAGCTTACTGCAGATGCTTTTAGAATAGGTAGGATGGGTAAATTGGTTAGGAGTATAATCCTGACAGGAAGCAAAGAATGACAAAAACCAAAGCCTTGGGAAACAGGTATTTTGAAATGTTCATCTTACTAAACTACACATTGTTAAATTACTCAGTTTTTTTTTGAGCAGCAGGAATATTCAAGAGTTTTCAGTATCCTCTAAAAATTACAGATCATACTTCAGAAGAAAACAAAGAACAAAGCTAAAAGCCAGACCTAAACCAGGCTTTAGAATCACTGTGGAAGTAAGAGATTAGGAACTGTACTGACAAGAGACAGAAAAACTGGTAGAATTTTGTTCCTGATGATCTAAGCTACAGATTTTTCATAAACTGTCCAATATATGAAGCTATAATTTCAATGTTATTTTGAAAAGCACTGAAGCATCATTTATGAAAACCAAGAGGAAGGACTCTAAAATGTCATCAGGCATGTTCTAAGCAACCTACCCATATGAGCTCTAGTATAACAGAACATGCATGAACATGTATAATTCAGGTCTTTCTTCAAAGCTTCAGGTAATACTACAATGAATGTGACATTTTATAAGTCTCAGTGTGAAAATTTGTATTAGTATTCAAAACAATTGAATAGAAACCCAGTTGATGCCCTTAATGAAATGCATCTTTAAATAACTATCAATCATTTCTCCCTGACCTAGTATACCCATGCCCAATCTTTCAGCAGTTCATGGTGTCTCCCAAATGGAACATTATTCCAAAATATTTTATTTTTCATTTGTAGAAGAAAAACATCTTACTAGTGTTGTTTCCAAGACAACTAGAAAAATATACATAATGAGCTGATTCTACTTAATCATCTGTCTAAATTAGACTAGCTCTTGAGAATAATGAAGATTGTGTCATCAGAAACAAAGACCATAAATATTTTGAGTCATTAAGAAACTAATTATACATACAAAACAGTATACATTATCACTATCTGTAATATACCAACATGTTTTGACTGTTAAATAAAGAGTGGGTTGGTTGTACATCAGTTTGTTTTTTGGAAAATATTTGTTACTGTGTTTTGGCTTTTTGATCTGTAGTAGATGATTCCACAGTATCTATCTATAATTAAGAGATTTGAATAGGAAACATGGATCCCTGAGACCACAGCGACCACACATTTTTAGTCTGAAACGAAGATTACAGTCTTAGTTTAGTCTTGTGAACACTGAACTTAGATAGTGAAAATTATTTTCTGTAGATGTGGGAGGATATGTAAAAGTCATTTTGATTAACCACTCAATTTTTCAAGTATTTCTCTGCAACATTTCCACATGTCTACTTGCACTATTATGTCTCTTTAAATGAAATGTATATTTAATGCTAAATATTTTAATAGATCAGTTATGTAAAACTACTTAAAACTTTTATACTCATCCTACTCATGAACAAACACTAATATAGGCTTTTTTTTTTAGTTTTATTTTGTTTGTTATTGCTTTAGATGGGGTCTCACTATAGAGTCCAGACTCTATGGACTAGCCTAGAATGGGCTATGTTGAGCAGGTGCTCTCAATCTCATACAGTTTTACTCTCTGCCTCTCAAATGGTGGGATAAAGTATATGCCAATATGCATGGCTTAGGCTTACAATTTAACACATGTAAATCAGGTCAGTTTACCTCTATCGAAGACTTATCCAGGTAGACTATTAGAATAGACTGCGAGCAGTAACAAGCAATGGCCTAACATAAGCAAAATGGACTGTGATGTGGAAAACAGACACAAATTACATGAGCATGCAACTTTAAAGAATAGTTATTCCATTACTTTGTAAATAATTGCTTTTAAAGGCCTTAACAGCAAGGGTACCCATACCCAAAAGGTACATTTTGACATACTTTATCTGTGATCAAAGGTTTAGATACAGAAAGATTTCTATGAACAAAATTTTTATTTTCCTCTTCAGCAATAAAATCTTCATAAAAAAAGTTATTTTCTCTGAAATTAGGAACAAGACAAGGATGTTGACTTTTTATACTACAGAGCTTGAAATCTTCGCTCGAATAATAAGAAAATTGAAGGAGTTCCAGGGGATAGAAAGATGCTCAGAGCATCTTTATTGGCAACTGATGTAATTTTATATGTAAATGAACCTACTCATGCCACCGGAGATTCCCTACAGCTGATGAACACCTTCAGCGAAGAAGCAGGTTGCGAAATTAACCAACAGCAAATGGACTGAAAAAGACATTAGTAAAACAACAAAGTCCATCCTATTTTTGGAGGGATATTGTTCATCATGTGTTTTAGAGCTGCTTTTTTTTTTTTTTTAACCTACTTGTCTTTTACTCATTATTATTACTTCTGATTTTGTGTCTTTATGGTTTGTGTTTGTACGTGTGTGTATTGTGCTTTTACTTTGGTTTTTTGTTTGTTTGTTTGTTTATTTGTTTGTTTTTCTTCCCTTGTTTGCTTTGTTTTATCCTTTTCGTATAGGCCTGTGCTTTTTAGGGAAGAGAGAAAAGCCATGGAGCTGAATGAGTGGGGAGGTGGTGACAATGTGGGAGAAAGAAAAGGAAAGAAAAACAATATTCAGAATATACTCTATGGGAAATGTATTTCCAGTTAAAAGAAGGACACACACACACACACACACAGCTGCTCACTGACTGCAATTGAAGAAGCTAATAACTCTTGATAACAAGAACAAAATTTTTCTCACCCATGTCTCGGGATTTCCTTTCTCTTGCTACAATACACAGGAAAAGAAAAATCGTACCGAGAAAACGGTTTCAGGAAATTCATCTCCAGTTTAACTGACAGAAGCTTCAAGTCAAAGTCATTAAGCAGCAACACATTTAGTGTGTACTGTGTGCGGGCACGTCGTTACCACTTTTTTTCTAATAACGTTCTAATAATTTTGCTTTATAAATCAGAGGTTCAATCATATATAAATTGTTGGAACTGTGAAAAATGGTTGAGCTGCCTTACTGACTTATTTCAGAAAGGTCATTTATTCGTTATTCCCTATGAAAGTGCTCAGTGTACTTTGCATACAAAATAACTCTGAATTGGAAAGACGTGTTAATTCCATAGCAACAGGGTCAAAATATGAAGAGAATAGAGATTGAAGCTCACTACTATTTTTTTTATGAAATCATACACACTGATTCACTGTAGTTTGAAAATTGGATTTTTACTTACTCAAATATGTAAGATATTTTTACTGAAAAATATAAATGAACCAAGTATTTGAACTTACATAAAGAAAGATAGGATTGGAAAGACATCTCAGTAAGTAAGAGTGCTTGTTGTAGTCACTGGTGACCTGCATTTGTAACGCAAGTCTAACAAGGTAGAAGGAAAGAAATAAATTCTGCAAGATGGCTACTGACCTCCTTGAGTGTTTTGGTACATGACTATCCACCTGCATGACCCCAAATCCATGTAATAAAACTAAGATAAAATATAAAGAGACAAAACTGTATTCTACAAATATATTTTTTTAATTTGCTGGATAACAAAAGATTAAATTACTACTTTTAACAGTTATAAGACAAATTATTTCTCTTTTTCTTGAATACGAGTGTATGTCTTATACAAAATAAATAATCTTGCTAATATTGTTAGACACAGTTGTTAAATTGAGAAAATTATTATTCTAAACTAAAATGTAAGTAATAAATATGTATGAAATGCTAAATTTAAGACAAAACCAAAACTGAATAATCTGATTAATAATTTACCAAGGATTATGCATATAGTAATAATTAACAACAACAACAATAATAATAGTTTTACATTGTAAAATAAAATGTGTTACAAAGTTAACTTTACCTCTCATTTTACTTTTAAAATGTTGTCTCTAAAAATTTATAGACTTTGTACTTACATTTTCGTGTAAAGTATATAAATTGCATATGTGGCTCACATTACATTGTGTATCTATGCTATTAGACCAAATAACTTTCATATTCTATTTTTAATCACCAAATTATATTCCTGTTTACTTACTCATGGCAGCATTATTTATTAATGAATTTTAACTTTAGATATTCTGGCTACTTCTAATAACATTTCTAAGTAGTTCCACAATGAATAGCTTAGTGTTTAGAACTTTCTATTTCTATTGAATTATTTAATGAGAATGGATGGTGCAAATGCATCAAATATGTATCTTATGAGTCCTTCTATGCATAAAACTA